>JAVQJL010057137.1:0-10003 GCA_036024295.1 Nannoperca obscura
CTATTTTCTATTCATTTCACAACGTATGGTGGTGAATAAGTGTGACTTTTCATGGAAAACACAAAATTGTTTGGGTGACCCCAAACTTTTGAACGGTAGTGTATATATATATATACATACAGTAGTAATCTAATTATATTCAAAGAATACCCTTTTCTCAGCATCTCCTGAGATTTGTTGTTTTCCTTCTTTGTCTGCTGAATTGTCAATGCCATACACAATGCAGCCTCAGTACTTAAAGGCTTCAGAGATATTCCAGTAGTGCGAATTGATTGTTGGCCCAAACTGAGTAAATCAATCAGGCTTACATTAAACTCTTACAACAAACTTTCAAACAACACAGAAATTATTCATTTGTGATATGAACCTGTGAAAATACCAAACATACACACAACAAACAAAAACCAATACTGAATACAGAAATAGAACGTAAAACAGAAATTGCTTCCCACCACAGGAATGAAAGAGACAACTGGATAACAATTACCACCAATTTGCAATTTGCCTTTCAGAAAACAAACAGGGCCTCTTGTCGTTTCCATGAAACAGCCAAAGTGGCAATTTCACATCTGTGGAGTAGCAACTCTCAGTTACAGACACTCATCATCTCATCATTTGTATAATTCCCTTAATATTATATTGTGAAGGAAAGCACCATAATGTTTAATGGAAAAAAAAGCTTCATATCCAGGGCAGCCTCTTGACTTAAGTTGTGGAATAACAATATGAGAGGTATACAGGAAGAAAACATTTTTTTATTAATTGATTCCACAAATATGGACTCAAGGAGAAAAAATACAACTGCAAAAAAATGCAGTCAATTCTACAATTGGAAGCATATCTGCTTCCCTGTGTGAGTCAAACAAGTGAAAACACTCTAGAAACACTAAAAAAGTGATATGCCCTTTAGAGTAACATTACCCTACAACAAACCAGTCACCTGTTAATCTGAGTGAGGCCCTGTGAACTAACAGAATGTCTATTCAACAGCAGAGTTTAGGGTTATAACCTACCTGCATTGTAAACCCACCAGTTCCTTCAATTTGTACATTAAAAACAGTGCAGCTTTTGGCGATACAGAAATCCTAAACAGCAGCACTGGCCATTCACTACCCATTACGTAACTTCACTGGATTCCTACAAGATTCATAAAGTCTAAATATTGGTAATATATGTTCTCTGTGCTGTACCAGACGTTTTGTTGTTTTGTTGTGTTCAGTTGGCAGCTAACTCAGGGCTGCCCTTAACAACTGCCCAGGCTACTGAGCGCACCCCTAAAAAAAAGCTTGCCCACGTAGATGTTTGTGTCAGAACTGCAAACCGTCAGGCAGCACAAAAAAGAGAGCTGGCAGCATGACCACAAAGCTGACCGTGAGGGCAGAAGTCTGATCAGTGAGAGAGATATATTATCAAAAAAGTTAAAGACCAATTGTTTACTTTGGAGATGTTTGCTTCTGTGAGTTTTAATTCTTATTTTTGTTGGATATTTTAGGAGTTTGGTTTGATTATACTAACACAAATCTGATTTCATAGAATTCCCTGAAACGTCTGAGGTGAAACAGCATCTGCCTTGCCTTTCTCACCACTGAGTCATTATGCAGCGCCCAGGTCAGGCCCTCAGTGATGTGAACACCAAGGTACTTGAAGCTGTCCTCCCATTGATATTAAGGGGGTGTGGAGGAGGTCCTGGTCCTGATGCTTTCTTGGTGTTCACAAGCTTCAAAAGCCCTCCTGACGTCATGCTTATTTAAATGAAGTTCACTTTTGCTTTTTACTGACAGGCCAACGATATACATACTGTAGGTTCATGCCAGTCTTAGACTGGCATTCTGGGAAGTATAGTAAATCCCAATCTGGAGTAAAGGTAGATGAGGCAGGTACAGAGTGTCTGAGGGTGAACTTTCCAACCAAGAAGCCGCCTGGTTTTAATAGCATTTAATGGTCAATTTACATGATGTTCATTTATCACGTTTTGATATCACACCACTGTACAGGTGGCGATATTTGCCTGCCATAGCCGGCCATCTGCCTGCTCTGCCTGTCATTCTGCTCCGAGGCTTGTGCACTGTGCACCGGTAGACGGACAAAGACATTTTTTACAGTTACAGCTCTTCCTCTTTTGCCTTGAGATCCCTACTGAGTAGCTGCAGCCGTGCGATAAAAAGAGAACAAACTCTGCCCATCAACAATGATCTCAATGTCTTTAACAAAAGGCTGCATACAACGAGCACATCATGGCTCCAGTACCACCACCACTATCCATCTCTGCTCTCTCAGCTGGTCATCCAATAACAGCTGTTGCTCGAAATTTCGATCTAACCGGCTATAATTCTCGTTTTTGGCTGACACGGGTTGATGCAGGAAGGACAAGGGTACAATGCACAGGCCTGCGAGGGTCTCGGCCAAAAAAAACACAAGAGTTTGTGTTGCATCCTGGCAACACAGTCGGCACTGTCTTCCCCAGCCACATACAGAGAAAGAGGGAGGGAGGCAGACGCTTAGACAATGAGGCTGCCTCATTACCAGTGTTTATCTTAAGCTGGATTAATAGTCCAGAAAGAAACGCTCTTATTTTCTGTGTCAGGAAAAGAACATATGCTGCTTCTTTTGTGGCAGTTTTATATTGCGAATTTTTAAATGTGTTTAAGAGTTTGTTGCTGTTCAGTTTTTTCTTTTTGCATCTTCTGGTCCTTTTTGCAAAAAACACCCACTGATGTCAGCATTTAAATGTTTTTCCACCTAACCTTCACTTGTTGGAGTATGTTCATTCGGTTTTCGTGGAAGATGATCAACTGTGGTGGTTCAGTTCCTTCCTGGTGTCAGGAAACATTCTGAAAGCTACTTGCATATTCAATCCGCTGACTAAAACAGTACCACCAGCTGCAGAAAAGCAGGTGGGGCTCTTTGTTTGAGCTGCAAGAACCCTACCGTCTCACCTTACAGAAAACATGAAAAGACCTGTGCGACTCATTCCAGGCACACACTCTGTGTGCTACTACGTTTTTTCATGTGTGACTCAAGTGTCAAGCGTGAATCAATTCTTTCATGGTGAATGCATACAACTGTCTGTGCCAAACATTAGATGGTAGAAAATAATGAAAGTCTGCATTCAGTGAGGGGCACTGTGAAGCTGACCTTGACATCTTCACACATATTTTCCCATTGCACATGAGAAAGCCAAAGCACAGCATGACACTATGATGTACTGTGCATGATTCGCCTGTGACCGGGAAATTATTGCTATATAAAAAAAAAGAAAGAAAGAAAGAAGTATGCTGCAACATACATCAACAGAAAATTGAACTAATCTTAATTTTGGACAAAGCCTACCAGCCTTTCTCCAGTGAGCTGACGCAGCCCCACAGCAATTTTACCCTGCAGCTCATCCCCTCTAGGTGCACGAGAAGTGCTTCAAGCAGTTATTCGTGTCGACTACCATCCAGATGTACATGGCTTTCTGCCACAGTGACTCCAGCCTCAGCTGGCTAGTAGCGTGCCTCAGCCCAGGTCTCTTACTGTCTCTATGAATCGCTCCGGATTGTTTTTCTCTGCCCCCTTGATGTGCTCTCGTCTGCACTTCCACCCTACCTGACTAGTTTTGACCTGCAGGCTTCTCTGTATATTTCTCTACACAACCGTATACGAGCCAAAATATCATTATTTCTTTCATGGAAAATAATGCACAAGCTGCTTCCATTTTTGATTATAATCAGATGAGACCATGAGAGGAGCAGGTCTGGTAGCTAAACCCAGATTGATACAAAGGGGTTTGTAATTGTAAAGTAAAGTCATAATCATTTATTTCTTTGTAGCCAGTATAGAAAATAATAACTTTGTAACTTTTTTGTAAGATATTTTCTTTGGGCATTTTAGTCTTTATCAAAATATAGTGACAGCTGAAGAGAGAAAGGAACGGTGAGAGAGAGAGTGGCTGCTGCGGTAAATGGTACACGCTCTACCAGGTGAGCTACCGGGGTGCCCCAGATTAAATAGATTCTAATCTGGTATACTAAATCCTTGACAGTAGTATTTTATATAATTGTAGAATTGTGTATCAAATTCCTGCATCCAGAGTTCCAATGTTAAAGCATCTCTTAACAAACACCAATGAATTCGCTAGTGACAAACATTGGCAGCAATAATTAACATTTCCTACGTAAAGGCCAAAATGTAACTTTTTGCTGTTGTCTGTTTAATGTACTGTTGCTAAAGAAACCTCACTGTAGATGAGTCATCTGCACTGAAAAACTGTTATGTCTCTGCCTTCTCAGCCAACAAAGGGTGATTACAGATCTAAATTGAATCTTTGTGTTTTTGTTATCTATAACTTAAGTTGCTGGTTGTTGCAAATGTTAAAAACTGAACCTAATCAGGTTCAATAAGGGATTTGAAAGGATTCTGTTTGGATGAGCAGATTATATGCTGGATTCAGATATGATAAAAAACTATCCAACTACAACCCTAAACATGAAATATGGGCTTTTATTGTGAGAGCTCATATGTACCCTGCATACCTCTGCTCACCTGTAAATCTGCCTATCTTTAATAATTCATCTACTACTCTCCTTACTACTCTTATGCTCTTTTTGTTTGTTGTCTTATCAAAAATGCTCTGTATTTGCCTCATCCTTATCTGTGCCCTTTTCTGTTGCTTCAATGACCCAATTTCCCCACGGGGACCATTTGAGTTCCATCTAATCTAATTTAACAAATCTCTGATTCTGCAAGAGATCTGCTGATATGCAAATGACATCAGCACAATTTCAGTGCTCTCTGGAGAATGGATTGGACTTGAAATGTGGGGGAAAGGGACCATTTTTTCCAGGTGTATTAAAAGCAGACATTTTTAATTACGCGGAACTGTGACACCAAAGAAAATGCTCTCCCCTTGGCTGCCTGTTCCAGTAGTAATTTGTGTATTTTTCAAAGTGTTGTCAGGTATGCAGAGGTTTTCTTTCACATGACGACATTTCTTGCCCGCAAAAAATGTCTTTATTACTTTGCAACGCAAGTAATGATATATGGTATTAACAGTGACAGTATGTGCTGAATTTCATTAAACGGAGGTTAAAACAATCTTTCACTGGTCTACTAAACCACACAGAGTGGGTCACATGATTTCCTCAATCTTTTTCTTGTCACTGACACATCTCAAATACGTAATTAGTTTGACAAGTGCAAAGAGTCTGCGCTCCAGTTTTTTTCGGAGCTTTATATGCTAAAACCGTGTGCCACGTAACACGAGAGTTTCCGTTTCACAGTGTAGCTCATGATATTCAGTGCAGCTGAAGATGGTATCACAGTATTACAGGAATAACAGTTATTTTAAATGTGTGGACATTGGTCAGCATGGTCAGCATGCTTTAACTAGAAAACAAATAATTTTCAAGGAGGTAAATATGTGACCTTATCTTGACTTTCAACATCATTTTTTAAAAACTGTTTTTTATTTCATCTATTTATGCAAAAATCTTAGGCTGCTCAGTTTTTCTGTGCAAGAGTTTGACTTTTCACATATTGGGCAGGACTTTGGTTCTGGGGGGCAGCGTTTTGTGCAGCTGAAGATGCATCTATAAACAGCAAAGGGGCTGCTGGCCAAATAAAACTGAGGTTTGGAGAGCTGATGAGGAAAGAACGCCCATTCTGGCTTCCTACAGCCACTGAGTCATTCACTTCATTTGCCCACTCATTTATTTACTCTTCAGTTCTGACTTTAAGGGTCATTGTGAAAGGGCAAGGAGGATTTAACAGCATTACGTGCTCCTTGAGTCCCTATCTTATTGTAGGATTGTGAAAAAAAGTAAATATACAATAAGTTGATTAGGGCTTATAAAGATGCAGTTTTCATTTCCCTTAGGTGGCCTTTACTTGCATGCTTTTAAGCGCACCTTTATCTCACAATCTAGTTATTGGATTGAATTTTTAATGTGAGGTGTAAACAAGGTCAGGAAGACGGAGCTGCTTCACTGCTCTCCTTTCCAGCAGCACAGCCCTCTTGCCTGGCCGGAGAATAGGGCTTAATTTGGATGACCTGACCACGCAGTCAATGTGGATTAAGAACTAATACTTAATCAACTTTGCGGCAAAGACCTCCCGTCCGTGAGATGTACCAGGATGAGCAGGAGCCCCGGGCGCAAAAAGCACAATGGCTTCATTTTAATTGCAGGTGCATTAACAATTAAGACCGAGGTGACTCAAGGCTGTAGGACACAAGCAGCATGACGAAGAACATCTAGGTTTGCTCTTTTTTTTCAGTTGCAAAATTGCACAACCAAAGCAAAGATAATAGCCTATTGCTGAGATTTACCGGGGCAGGATTAAACTTTCAGAGAAAAGGCTGCAGCCGAAAATAACAGGCGTAAAAATACATCCAAAACAACAACTCGGATAATTGGAAAGTCAAGTCAACGGCACCAAGGCAGCTGAACTGCACTTCACTAATCGCTTAATTTAAGCTGCGGCTTAGATGGCAAGCATCCTGGTGTCAGATGTAGGCGCAAAGACCGTCCTCAACATGTATAGGACACTTAATAAATTGACGAACACAGTCGGAGACAGCGATAACAAGTGCTCCAAGAATGACAAAATCCATCACTTACCTTGCTCCATCAGCAGGATGGTCATCCCGACCAGCATAGCCCAGTACACAGGATTCTTCATATTTATCGAGCTGTTGTTTGTCTGCTGTGTGGTGTCGTCTGGGAAAAATAGCCTGTGAGTCTCTGAAAATCCCGAAAAGTGATTTTCTTCAAGTCCCTGGTGCTCCTGTCTGACTGTAAAGCATACACCAACGTAGCGCTCAACAAAGTCCCTCCTTCAACTGTGAGGTTATTGGCAGCGGAGCTGGAGGCAAGCTAGCGGCCATGACACCGACCACCTCCGGTCTGTTTGTCTGTTCAAGTAAACGACACCCACTGATGTTCAGATGTTCCCGTAGTCCATGAGTAGTAGCGGTGCTTTTAATTCGAAGAAAACACAGAGCGACTTCCTGTCGTGGGCCCCTTGGATGTAGCTAGCTTGAAGTGGCTGTTAACGGCGACTTCTAACGGCAGTCCTCTTGTATTTTACTAATGAAGATCAGCTTGTTTACTCAGTTCCATGATGTATATATTTATATGTATTATATGTATTTCAAGATTTTAAACAAAGCAAATATAACAAGCCAAAGAACGAGCAAAAGGAGAGCCATTTCTCAATGACCTGGGATCTTTAGAGGATTTGCCATAGTTTCCAACAGTGAAAAGTATCATTTTAACCTGCAACATTACAGCTCTAAAACGACCAGTGGTGGATGTATTGTGAAATAATGGTCAGTTTAACATCTCCAGACTTCCGAAAAGATCTATCTATGTGTTATAAACAGCCTATTCAAAATCTGCAATGAAAAGTCAAGGACATGAACATGAAAAGCATCTCTGCACCAGCCTCCTGCACTCGATCAAACGCCCCAGTCTCAGACTGGACTTTAAAATCAAATAGCAGTACAATGGCACTAAACATATATAAGAAACTCATTCCAATAAGATGTTAATAACAAGTAAATGCATTTATGACAGCTTTAAAGCAGAGGGGAATAAAGAATAACAGTGGATTGATTTTCTGTTCCTATTAATGTTCATAAAATAAACATGTTAGACTCATCCATTAATACATGAATGTACCCATCAGAAGGAATTTCTGTCTGTAATATATAGAAACTTTTCACAGAAAAGCAGACAATGACAAATGCAATCCATCACTCAAACTAAAGTGTATTGAATTCTTCACAATATGACTCTTTAAAGCCACAGTATCAAAAGTTATTCTATTCTTTAGTCACATGTGACAGACTTATACTTATCAGAATCAGCTTTATTGGCCAGGTATGTGTACATACTAGGAATTTATCTCACTCTCAATATACATACATGCAGTAGACAAACAATGTGCAAGAATAAAGTGCAATAAGAGCAGAGTGCAAGGAATAAATATAACTATGATTAAACTATGGTTTATGTACAGAATGATATTGAGACATGTATGATACCAAATATACAAATGTACAGCTTGTATAAGTTGTTGACAGTACAGTGAACATTTGTGTCCCAGGGCTATAGCACATGAATGATCCAGATGCTATGAGCCTGGTCTCAACTGTTCATCATGGTGATGACCTGTGGGAAGAAACTGTTCTTGTGTCTGGTGGTTTTGGTGTACACATTATCTATGTGTAGTCTCGTTGTAGGTACATACATCTGTGAACAGATATATGTCCTCACAGTAAACAAACGTACAGTAAGTGAGTTGTCATGTTGTGGGAATGTAAACCTGTTAGCACACTGACATTAACAAGACACACCTCCCCAAAAACCAGGTCCCCACAAGGTGAACCATTAAATTTTATGGTAAAGACCTGGAGGTAGGTGGGTTACATTTTGATTAGGGTTGTGGTTAGAAATGTTGTGGAGATGGTCAAAGTTGGAGTAAATGCCCAGAGAATTAATGTAAGTCAAAGTAATGTCCTCATAAGTGACAAAGACGAGTTTTCTGTGTGTCCAGGTGTTTGTGGAGCTGAATGAGCTGGTGATTGACAGAAACCAGGAGCTGCAGTGGAGGGAGACAGCTCGATGGATCAAGTTTGAGGAGGAGGTGGAGGAGGAGACAGAGCGCTGGGGGAGACCTCATATCCCCTCACTGTCCTTCCGCTCCCTGCTGGAGCTCCGAAAAACCATCTCCCACGGTGAGGAGGCTCTCTGCTGCCCCCCAGCAGCAAACACTGACACTGCACCACAAAAATGAAAATCACACATTGTTTCTATAAAGTTCAGCATATTGTACGATATTATAGTGGAACTGTATTTTAGCTTGAATGTATTGTACTTGATAATGTACAAAGATCATCTGTTGTTAGATGTAATGCTCTTGTGATTCTGCCACTGGCAGCGATGTTCTTACCTACAGCACTTGTGATTCATCTCTTACAAGTCTGATGAGACGTCTTGTTGTTTTCCATCATGGTTCTATGCACTTTATGTAAAGCTCTGATCTAGAAGTCGCTCTGGATAAAAGCGTCGTAATGTAAATGTAAAGTCCTGCACTGCTCGAGGCTCCGTCGGGCCCTTTCAGACTAAACCAGGCGTTCTGGCAGCGACTGGGTCGTTTAAATCTGCCTCTCGAGTCGACGAAGTACCTTTTCCGAGGCTCAACAGGCACTGGGATTCCCGCGATGGAGTCTTTGGGGCCGAAGCCAAGTCCCAGCATCTCTGCCAGTTTAGCAGAAAGGGCCCCCGCTGCATTCACCACAATGGCACATTCCACCGGCTGGTACTCCAGACTGTTGGGCATCTGCACCTGCTCAACACAGGACCACATCCCATCATGTACACAACAACACAACGCTGTTCCCATGGCGCTGGGAAACCAAGAGGAGTTCCCAGCATTTGGAAACACATGAAGTCGTTCAGAGAGAGGTCACATGTTCAAGGTCAAAGAGATGAATCTGCAGCTTAAACATATTCTTTTGGTTTGTGGAGGATCTGAACAGCGAAATCCACTACACAGGAAGTCAGGACCCACTTATAAAAAGGGCCTGTACACCCCTGTGGGTCCCAGCCCACAGTTTAAGAAACACTTCCTGGTTTCCCTCCAAATGTTAACTGGAAAAGAAAAAGTGAATTTATTTCCATCCACACGCACTGTTGTGCAAATATCATCAGATGGTTCACCAGGATAAACAGTAGGTGGCGCTAAAGCTCCAGTCAGGTGCCATTAAACCAACGAAGAAGAAGGGAGGACTGATCACATACACGTTGTGATTCATTTTCTAAGTCTGCTTCCATCGTGTTAGTTTTATTGATACACAATCTTATCCAGCTCAGCAGAGAGTAAACTATTTTTAAATAAATAAGTATATATACACTACCGTTCAAAAGTTTGGGGTCACATTGAAATGTCCTTATTTTTGAAGGAAAAGCACTGTACTTTTCAATGAAGATGACTTTAAACTAGTCTTAACTTTAAAGAA
>JAVQJL010057141.1:0-12861 GCA_036024295.1 Nannoperca obscura
CTTTTGAATGATGTTTTGCAGATGAACTCTTTGTGGTTTAGGAGCCAAATTTGATTACAGATGATGTTGCCGACATCTCCTCCCGCTCTCAGACAGCCACAGCTTCTTCTCCTGTCTCCTGAAGTCACTTTCTGTGAGTGTGTGGAGGCGTGACAGCCGCTAACAGTAACAGACATTTCAAATAAAAATTGAGTCAAGTTATTGGTTGCATTTGAAGCAGGATGTTTTACATCCAATCACAGAAGTCCTCTTAGTCCAAGACCGAGTAAAAATGCGGTCGATTTCGAGACAAGACCAAGACCTTCAAAAGTGGTCTACTTTACTACAACACTGCAAAGAAAGAGCAACATTTACAAATGGATGTTTTTAAGATATACTTGCTGAAAAGTGCAGTATGTTTTTGTGATTTTTTGTCTGATGTTAACAAGTTGTTCTGCTGGTGGGGGGCACAAGGGAGCCACAGAAAGCATAAAAGTATCAAGATATAATTTAGTGTAAGGTCGTGTTCAGACCAACATTAGCACTGAGTGTAAAAACTGTAACTCTACATCATCCAGCAATGCCTTGAGTTGGCCAGTAAATTCATCCGAGTTACTGGTAGATTAATTTGCAATATTAAAGGGATAATTCTACTGTTTAAACTGTGATCAATGAGATTGAGACTAGGTATGTCCTGATCAAGTGTATTTGGCCCTTTTTCCCAAAACCTAAATGTTGGTTAAATATGTATCAGACACATGACACACGTTGCCCTCTAAATTCATTCATCTCCTGTAGCTGAAGCAAGACGCCCCCTCCAGCTCAGCCGCTTGTATCTTTTTTTTTTTAACGCATGTTTCCATTCTGAACACCCACTGGGGCCACGTTCAGACTAAAGTGAGGCTCGGGACACATATTTCTGTCCAAACGCAACTAGAGTCTGGTCAGGTCAGTAAATATAATGATAAAACAAAACATCCCACACAATCTGCGCTATTAAACATAATGCATCGCCATTTGATTGGCTGGTAATAACTTTATATCAGTAATAATCAAACCTGCATATTTCATTGTTTTGCCCATTTCTAAAACACACCCACACCATCACAAAACCTTGCTTTTGTTTTTTTGCGGGACTGTTTTCAATCTGAATGGCCGGTACTAATCACACGAAAATAAAATGAATATTAACCACCATGAGAAGTGAGATAAATCAATTTCTTTCTTCAACTGAAACAAGACCAAACAGGATACATAATTCAAGATTTCAAAAGAGTTAATTTGCATTAGACAGAAATGAAATTACTTGTTAAATATTTGGTTCTACTTTTGAGAAGACAAAAAGACAAGTTGTGTCAGCCAGATGTAAATTTTTCACAGTACAGAGGATCAGATCAGGACTAGGAGTACGGATGTTCCCTGCGACATTGTAAAGAGCTTTCTGCCAGCACAACAGATCCTGCTGTTTGTAATTAGTAGAGGCCTCCCGAAAGGAGAGGGGGTGCAGAGATCACCTGACAATCAAACAGTGTGAAATACTGTGACGTGTCACCCACTGGAGTTTCTGTTGTTTAAGATTCTCTAAGTAGCTTTTTGTGAATACCCAGTTCTCCTGCTATGTGTTGCAAACTGAAAACTTAAACTGTATCACTTCCCATGTACCAGATATCAGTTCCCAGAAAGAGCAAACATACACCAGGTGTTTACAACAGCAAATATATAACGTGTTCAGGAGCTGGCTTGAGCTTTAGTTCAAAATGAAAGTAGTAAAATACATAAAATGCTCCAGACTAGCACATTACATTACTGATGGTTTATGAGATGACTAAAGAATCTATCCACTCTAATTTCGGAAGTAAAATGCTAACATACCCCCCACACACACACACACACACACACATCATCCACCTTTCCTTAACACCCCAGGAAGCCCAAAACACACGCCACATCCGGATTATATGTCACCAGTCTCCATGGTGACCCCATAACCATCTGGAGCACAATATGAGGCATCGCACAAACACACACACACACACACACAGACACACTCGTGTGCTGAAACATATGCACACACCAGCAATAATCTCTTTGTGTGAAAATTCAATTCCCTGCTAAATATCATTTCTTGTGTTAAACTCCAAAAAACTCTTGGAGACAGGCCCCAGCTTATGTTTCTCATTACCAGCACTGTGTGTGTGTGTGTGTGTGGTTTATGTTAATGCGCAACTGCATGTGCTTGCATAATTGCAGGTGCCACCTCAGTCATGGAGCATTCAAATGGCAGTCACACACACAGCGCAGGTTTCCACTTGCTGCCACACCTTTAGGCACTGACACATCCACACAGGTGGAGTAACAGAGAGAAATAAAAGAGTAGCAGTGGGATCGTAATTCAGCCGTGCTATCAGCTGGTGCGAGACCATCTCTGGCAACACCCTAAATGAGTTCTTGTGTCCCCCACAGCAAGATGGAGCACCGCTGATAAAGCAGAGGCACGAGCCTCAGCTTTCTGGTTTACACTGCTACTAAATCACAGTTGGTCTTCAGCACTCCTGCTGGCTATACATTTAATAGGAGGATGAACTGCAAACAGAGAAGGCAATAACATGGGTGAAGCCTTTGCTAACTGTGTGTGTGTGTGTGTGTGTGTGTGAGTGTGTGTGTGTGTGTCAATGTAGGTGATTGGTGAGGTGTACAAAATGACCACCAAAGTGACCAAGAAGTGGAAACAAAGAGAAAGAAACAATAATAAATAATAAGTGTGTGTGTGGGGACATTTTGTCGGATCCTCACTTTTTCACAAAGCTTTCTGAGGTTTAAGATTTGGTTATAGGATTATGGTTAAGTTAGGGTAAAGCACGTAGTTGTGATAAAGCTAAACAAATGAATAGTTTTTACATTAACAATGGATCAACTGACTATGTCAAAAAGAATGATCAATTCTGTTCACCCCAACTCAACAGAGCTTTTAGCCTATTTTAGCTCATTGTTTTGGTTTTCAGGCCCGCTCTCATCAACCTCATATCCAGCCGCAGCAGACAAAAAACAACTGAAAAATACAGTGGGCTACACACTACAGTACACTACCTGTCCAGCACTTAACAGCCGATAGTATAGAAGTGTATGTGTGTACTTGCATTATTCACGTTACAGGGATCAAAATATTACAGAGATTTTACTTCCATTTGGGGGACCAAAAACTGATCCCTGCAAGGCCAATGATTTAATTTTAAATTTAAGACTTGGTTCTTGGTTTAGGTTAGTGTAAGTCTTGAATGTCCTCCTAAGTTACAAAAACACTAGTGTATGTATGAGTGTGTTCCTGGTTGTGTGGCAATGGTTGTGTGATTGACTAAACCTCGTCTTCTTTACTGTCCCTTGAAGCAGAGTGTTTTTAGAAGTGTTTGAAAGCAAATATAAAACCGCAGTGCTATTTTCGCAATCAGACTACTCCCATAATGCCTTATTGTGGAGGGGGAAAGTTCCCCATTTAACTTGATTTATGCCATAACCAAGTTCTCTTCCTCTTTTCACAAGCTGTAGCTGTTGTTACAACTGATCTGTTTTATCCCTCTTCCAATAAGAAATTCAATAGAAGGCCTTTAATGGGACTAGTAATGGATTCCAGTTGACACCAGCTCAATCACCATTAGATATAAGCTATTCTCCAGCCCTACCCTCTCCGTTTCATTTGTGTTTCATAATGTATGTTTAATGACAGTGTTTAATTGTCATTCAGACTTGCTATTGTCATTTCATTAAGTAATTTCTGTTGAGGACGTTATAACTTTAATTGAATATTGGCTCAGCACACATGCTCATTAGTGAGTTGAGTTAATAAGGTGCAAATCGGGAAGTAACTTTGCCAAAAGTCAGTTGGCAGCCATTAGTGTCAGCCAGAGAAATAGTGAGAGCACCAGGATGCAAAATCATGTCAGCCTTAGTGTGGTTGAATGCAACTCTCAATAGTAACCAGTGATGTTTACGAACAAAAAATAAAAGCACATATAATTGACCATATGCCTTGATTAGGGAGTTGATTACCCTTTGGTAGCATCTAATCTCACATTTAGACAAATTAAGTGGTATCAGGTACCTGTCAAAAGAATCTATTGAGTCACCTTTCTTGAAAATGAAAATGAACACTGATTAGACTTTATACACCATCTTTGTCTTTGTCTCACCTGCACAAAGACACATTTCAAATCTCTTCAGAGTCATTCCTGTAAAACATATTCAGGTACTGCTGGCTTCATTGCCAAAGCTTAGCTGCACTGCAATTAGGCCTCATCTTACCGCGTTTTCCACAATAAAATCTGATGAGTGCTATTCGGAGTTGTCACACCGCTCAGCCTCGACACTTCAAAAGCTACTCTATCATCGTTTGGTAAAAGGCCGTCTCCTTTTGATGGAGCACATGTGCTGTGCAATCTGCATCAGTTTCACCTTTTACCGGCTGGCTGTTTGACGAAGAAAAGACCATCTGAATCTAAGCTTGAGAGCAGGGGTGCTTCCGATAGGAATGCTTGGTAATTTGTGTGTTTTTAACAATGCTGGTAGATGAATGAGAATTAGAGCTTTGACTCTAATGGGTATTTAAGTTGCTGAGAGGATATTCAAGCAAATAAATAAGAAATACATCCTTTATTCTTGCCAGGATTGAATTGTATTTTGATTATAGGCACAAATACAAACACTAGTGTTATGACTTATTTTCATTGTTGTTTGTATTAAAGGTGCATTTGAGGTATGTGTACTTTATTTGACTATATCCAGTTTATGCTACTTCATACTTTATACAATTCAGAGGGAAATATTTTACTTTTTACTAAACATCATTTATTTGAGAACTATGATTACAGTTTAAATAAAATCTATGATAAGCTTTTAAATACTGTAAAATGCAAACTTCTCGATGGTGGAGGAGCAGGTGAGACTAATCAAGAGACAACAAGAGAGGATTGAACAGGAAGACAAGACGGACTTCAAAATAAAACAGAAAGCAAGCTACCGGGAAATGACAATATCACAGGGGCTGTTTTTCTGCAGGATACTTTCAATACATTTAGTTGTTCATACCACTGTACTTTTACTTATTTAGGATTTTGAATGAAGGACTTGTATATGTAATTGTGGTACTTTTACTTAAGTAAAGGATGTGACTTTCCACTTCACTTGGTTGCCACAACCATCTTCACACCTATTCCCACTCCTTCTCCATTCACCTCCTCAACTGCATCCCATTCCCTCATCAGTTTCTCAGTTCATATGCCAGCCCAGTTCAAGTCATTCCCTGTCAGACCATTAAAGTTGCCATGTGCCTTTTGATTTCAAGCCACTGAAGCCTGAACCTTACCCCTATTCTTCCCGTTTAACTGGCCCTGTACCTGCCTGCCTACCTGTATCTGAACCTGCCTGCCTGTAACCCTTTATACAGCGCCACATTTGTTTGAAATAAATCATGGAACGGCACCTGCTCTGTCGCCTCCATCTGCATTTGGTTCCTACCCCTGTTCCCTATATTCCCTGCACTGTGACACCACCACTGGAGTCAGAATACATAGTGTCACTAATTATGGACTATACATCAGGAAAGGAAAAATCACCCCACCTGCTTTTTCTCCTACAGGGCATCATGGTGCTTTCTACCTCGCCCCTTGCTGGCTAAAGCCTTGAACTACAGTTTTGCATGATGGGAAACCATAAGTCCTTCTTCTTCCTCTCCCTAGACAGTGAACACTGCTTTAGATAAAACCAAAGGTGAGCTGAAACAAAGAAAGAGAATATGGGAGAGGATGGAGACTTTGCATGTGTGTGTGTGTGCCTGCCAGGTAACCTCTGACAGCACACACACCCAATCCTCCCACTGCTCACAAAACCATTGTTGTGAATAAGTAATGGCTCCAGCTGGAGTCCCAGAGCTGTTACCTTTTTGATGCCTTGCTGCCAAATATAGAGACGGTGTGCACAAGAGCAGAAAGAAAGAGGATTATTAGATAAGCACTGACATCTACCTCTGGACTTCCTCCATTAGTGTACAGTTCCTACAGCACAGTGTGAACTGGGGTTACACTGTTGGTCATCTTCTTCTGATCTTCTATTAGAAATCAGATTTGGCTGTGCAGGTTTGGCTTTGCTGCCTTAGGGGACGTGCCTCCCAGGTGGTGCTTCATGCATTCACTCGCTCTCACTCTCATCTACTCAGTCAGACACTTACTTTGCTCATGTGTCTCCTTGACTTTGTCCACCTCTCTCATCAATCATGATCACACAGACTACCTCTGTTAGGTGTCTTTCATCTGTTATATTCTGCTGTTTGAGGCGTCAGCGTCACAGTTTTTAGGCCCAAAGTGATAAACTGCATACAGTATAAAGACAATGTAAGCACATTTACAGTATTTGTACACATATGTGCATACATGCATACATCAACAATTTTATAAATATGTATTTAAAAAAAAAAAAATGTTTTTGCAGTCATGAGAATAAGGTTATTCTGCAAGGACAAGTCTGATGGCAAAACAAGGAAGAAGAAAAATGGTTGAAACAGCCACCTCTAATATGATGGATTTAATTGTATCCAAAATCATGGGCAAAATACGGAACAGAACATCCTGAATATCAGCGTTTTGATCCATACATATCTGTATAAACGCAGCTTTAATCTCGGACAGGAAATATTATGGCTGCTTTATAAATAAGTTGTGTGTGGTCTGGTGTGCAATCAAAACTATCTATTAAGTATGAAATATTAATTAAATATATCATGTATAGCCTACATATATGCATGATATACAGTGGTGTCCAGTAGTACAGTAGTGGAATAAATGTTCAGATTTACTTCAGTGAAAGTAGCAACACTACAATTTAAAAATGCTCCATTAAAAGTAAAAGTCTTACACTCAAAATGCTACTTAAGTAAAGGTACCAACAAAGAAATTCACCAGTCAATTGGGTAAATCTGCAGTAGAGCCAGTTGTGACAGAGAGCTCTCTGAACCGACGTTTAGTCATATGAATCAGTGATTGTTACCATTTAGGGTAGTAGTTGTAGTTTCTTTTTCATCCCTTTGTCTTCTTTTTCCATAAGTGAAGAACCACAAGCTGACACCAGTGCAAAACAAAGCTAAGTAAAAAATACAGCACCAAACGCAACTAGTCATCAGACATCTTCTCAATTTGTATTCTGAGCAGAACAAGACCATGTAAACAGATGCACTGGCTAGTTTCTTTACTTTATCTTGCCGCTATGCTCCCGTTTTATGTATATAAACTACTGAACAGTGATTTCCAGAATGTATGTACGTGTCAATGGTCAGGTGGACATTGGCTGCAGTTTATATGGAGTGTAAGTGCAAGTTTTACCAGAAAAAGAGAGGTAAAGCTTTATCAGTGTTGTTTTAAAATATATAGAAATCGCAGAGTAACTGGCAATAATACACAACGCCTGAATATATAATGGTAATGGTTTGTACTTCTGAGCAGAAAACTCATACCAACTGGACCTAAAAATGATATATAAGACTTTCACATCAATACACTTTTCCCACCGGCTGCACTGTTATTGCAATGCTAATGAAGGGGATGCTTAGTGAACAGCAGGATCATTAAACTGTGTGTAGAGTGGAGACTCATGGTGGAGCTGGTGATGATGATGGCGTATTAATGTTTCCTTAATATGAAGGCTCGATCCAAAAAGAAGTATAAAAGTAAAGCGAGGGTCGGCACCATCCAGCAAGGATGGTAAAAACTGAACAGAAATGGTAAAGACAGATACTGGATTCATGTTTGACAGGTAGAGATAGTGACACACACAAACACACACACTGGGTCTGTTACTGAAGTGTGCTGTCAGCATCAATACCGCAGTTATTCATCACAGCCTCTCCTCCCTCTCGTCTCTCCCCTCAACTTCTCTGCTCCTCTTCCTCATCCTCACACACTTCCACATACATGGCAGAAGCTTGCCGGGTGATGGAACGAGATAATGTGAGAGGTACCGAATATATTAAATGACCACAATTCAGCTGCTTTTGCGTAATCCAATGACATTCGAGGTAAAACAACAAATTTACCTTGGACTGAATCACAACTCGTTGTAACTGAATGTTCCCTAACCCCCGTAGTTACTGTTGTTACGCCTGCCAACATGGAAAGCTTGCAGGTCCTTGATTTCAGACCAGGTTAGACAAAAGCATGCTTCAGCAACTATCCATTTTATTAGCTGAAATGTTGATTTTGTTAGCCATAGCTTGCTAGCTATTACTCAAGCTAACGTTAGCCTCATGATTTGGTTGAAAGAACTGTCTCTGGCTGACTTTTAAATGTTTCCAGTTGACTTGTTTTAAAATGAGAAGGTTGTAAAAGGGGTCTTCAGTATGAACTTCATGGCTACATATCTAATGTTGTGCTAAAAGACTGATGTTAAAGCTACATGTAGCCTACCGGAAAATAAGTATCCTTACGAGTTGATGTGTATGTGGAAGACATGAAAAAAAAGTTTAAGTACAATAAGGAAAAACGAAGATCAAGATCAGGCTTCTTCTTTTTTTAACATAACAATGTTTGGCTGCTTAGATAATGTACCCTGACAAGCAAGACAGGGATTAGAGTTCAGCTTTATTGTGTGTATTTTCAAAATGCATGTTTAACTGAGAAAAGGCTTTTAGGGTGAGGACTAACCCATGTGTTTGGCAAAAGTAAACTCTCTTGGATAAAGAGTTGTCTGGGGTTGCTGGCTTAAACATTCCAACATAGTGCAGGACAGAGATGCTAATGTTAGCGTGTCTCCTACATGGATGAGAAACACTAACAATGAATGTACTAGCCATAAACTGGGCTTTTTTTAATGCAACCTGTTACCCTACAAAATAATGTGAAACGCTCCTGGCCTTGATTAATGTGTTACTACTGTAGTTGGCTAGCTGGTTAGCTGGACATGCTAATGCCACAAAGGATCACTCTTACTACAGCCCCATTCTACAGCACACCGCTTTAACATGCGAAGGGATCCCAAACTTGACAAGACTGCTGTGCCTAGCTGAGATTATTAAAGACTTAATGGGGGATTACAGCACAGAAGGGGGTCTTCAAGGGGTTCCCCAGCAAAATGAGAGTTTAATTTCTCAATAATTTAATTCATGAGAGTATGTCCCATTTAAATAATGAATCAGGAACGACTATGCCTAGGACATCACCATCACAGTTATTATCTCCCCTCAAACATATCAAACAAGCTCTAAAATTAAATAGGCCCACTAAATGATCACCCACAACAATATGAAGACAACAATTCTGAGATAAATCTGATCATATGAGTCCACTGGGTTTATCCTGAGCAACCTATCCCATTTTACATAGGAAATAAAGAGTCATTAATAGCTTCATTCGACAATGTGCAGGGATGAAAGTGACTTTAACTCTGCTCTACATGGACATGCTTGCTCACAATGTCACACGCATCTCTAAAATGTCACTTGACCTTAGCGAGTGCATCTCCTTCCTGTTAGGTAACAGAAGGGTTTGCACCCTCAGCACTGGGCACCTGTACATGTCCTTGTAGGAGAGACAGAGAGAAGCTAAGAAAAGACACTGACGTCGGAGCGGCAGCTATTTGCCTCCCTCTCTCCTGCTTACAAACACCTTCTATATCTCCTCGTCTTTCCGTCTTTCCCCTCCTTCTGTCCCTCCTAGGACAGTCCCTCTACCTGATGCCAACACTTCAATCGGGACCACTTAAGGAAATAAGCTGCTACCATCTTTCAGCTGCTCTTTGTTGCCACAATCACCTGCTGCAACCTGACCAGGGACACAGGTGCGAGAACAGCCCCCTTAGATGAATACAGTATAATTTCCATATTCCCATGAAAAATGTAATAATGAAGATACCAAATAGTTTTGTGCTTAAACCTAATCAAACCTTAATCATAATGGTGTAAGATCAGTTTTGAAGCTGTGTTGGTGTCCAGCCAATAAGGGTGTCAGATCAGAAAACAGGGCATGACTCAACAATATATTATTTGGAGTACTTGTTGTTTACAAGGTCAGGTAATAACAGTGCTTATCATGTCAATTAATATAGCTTGAAGGCTGCATATTCCCAAACATGTTTCAATCAAACTGGCGCAAACTAGTTGACACAAGGTGACCCTGGAGCATTCATGGCAGCTGCAGGACAGTTGTCAGCTTTATCCAGTAGGTAATCCAGCCTTGACTGCCAGTCCCTTAAGGCCTCTACACAGCCTTTTTGGTTGTCTCAGATAGCATTTCCCTGATCTGGAAACTGTGCATTATCATCAGCTACATACAATGTGATAGAGTGAGGGACAGCCAGCTGATCCCTCAGAGTCGGTTTCACAAATTCTGGCTCATATTCTACCCTCTTGAAGAGTGCTACAATGATAGAAACTATGGCTCTGGTGAAAGTTATTTTGAGCAATCTGTTAGCACAAGAAATAAACTGGTAAACTTAGTAAATTCATAATAAAGTTTTCCACAACAAGTAGCCATAGTATTGAGATATGTTTTGGGTTTATGCTTCATAAGTTACAGCTTCCAATCCTTGCCAGTGATTTCAACCATCCCAAAACACTGTCAGGTGTGCCCTCAAGGAAGACAATGACCTAGCTATCTATTCCTGGAAAGTAGGATGCTTTGGACCACTGAGAATCATTAACACCAGCATGCTTCAACATAATATCTGTCTTTTTAGCTGCTAAATGTTCCACTATGTTCACATACTAGTTGCTAACTTTGTCTGCCTGCCATTGGGCAGTAATGTGCAGGTAGCGAACAGTAGGTTTATAAGATTTTTACTGAGAGCAGCTGCCTATGAGAGCAAGAAACGAGTTTGAGAGCGCTGAGAGTGAACCAAAACAGTAAAGCGAGCAATCTTTAACTCACAAAGGCCAACAAAACAACAATTCCCTGTTGCACAGTTTTTTTCACTAATTTCAAGAACACTGATTCTGTAGCTCCATATGCAACTTTCTGTCATATTAAGATGAAAATCTTTGGCAACATACATGCCGCTCACCTACAGTAAAGCACGGTGGAGAGATGAGAAAGGTGAATCACTTTAGTCCTGTGAGATCGGCCTTAAAATTGAATTGCACCGCCAAGGACAAAGGGTACAAATATTCATGAATGAAAGGAGATCTGATGATGTCAGCAGCTCTTTGGTGGAGCACGGGTTTTGGATGGCAGCATGCATGAGTGTGTGCAAGTGTGTGCGTGTGTGTGTGCCAGTGTATGTGACATTGCGGAGGTTGAACGGGTTCAGTTTGGCATCAGGGGGACTCACTAAGGCAGTGGGCTGAAACTTGTTTCATTATGTCTATATGACCATCTAGACACTTTTCTTTTGCTTTGCTTGCTCATCTTTCCTTCTGCTGGACTTGGCCTGGCCATTCTTTGTCCTTCTGTCTCCACTTCTCTCTTCAGATTTTCTTCTGAGAAAATGTTCCTATAATTCCTCAACTAATTTTGCCTGTGATCCTTTTTCATCTTCATTTGCATGACTCAACCATACATATTCTTCTTCCCAACACACACACACACACACACACACACACACACACACACACACACACACACACACACACACAAAGTGTAACAGTAACACTGTAATTAAACTGTTCCAGGGGCCGTTTGGGGGTTAGCATTGAGAGGAGGCGAGGAGAAAGTGAGCAATAACACCACTTCAAAGCTGCTGCACACTTGCTCATTCCCCTACAGCTTCAGATGGATTAAGGCCACTTCAGGCCCGTTTGTACCCCATCAGCTCCCCTTCAGTTCCACATGTAGCGCAGAAAGCTCTTCAAGTCAAATGTTTCCTGTGACACTTCAAACTCTCAACACCCTGTGGGTGTGTTTAAACTCAAGTGGTCAGTTTAAACTCACACTAAATAATGGGATTTAATTTTAATTTGCAATGTTGAGGTAGTGTAACAGATTTATTCATCCAAATTGAGGTTAATGTGTCGAATCTACATAATTTCAAGTTGTTCTTTTTAGCTGAGTCAGTGCAGTTAACCTCAATCAAAGCTCCCATGGCTTTGTTAGGAAGCTAACTAACCAGTAGGATAATCAACCAAAGGAATTGTTTGCTAATGTGAGTGTTACATGTATCTTGAGTTAAGTTTTTATTTATTTATTTTTTTAGATTCTGTAGTGATCTGTAAGTGTAATCAGTTTCCTTTTGTTAGGCGGTCAGCTTCTGAAGGTGTCCCAGCATGCTGGTTTATGCTGCTTAGTTTACAGTACAACATTTTTACAAAACAGTTTTTTTGCAAATCTTTTCATGTCAAACTATTATTTTTTCTTTGTGTCAATCACATAAACCTGAAATTCTACTGAGAAAAACATATAGGTGACATGGAACTTTCTGTTATTCAGGTTTTGCACATTATACCACCCACTACCTTTGTACAGTATATGTATATAAGTAACTATATATGTTCATTTCTAGCTTTATTTTATTCTGATTTTGGATATTTGTATGTGTGTTCTGGGTGTGGCATGTGTTGTAAAATGACCAATAAATGTACCTTTAACCTTGATGAGTACAGACTTCAATATCTGATTTTGTGACATATTTTCATTTATATCGATGTGTTATACATGATGAGCAATTCATAAACATCATAAAGAAGTGGCTACTGATAGCTGTCATAAACATGTCCACTGAATTGTGTACTATGAGTCAAGATGTGAGCACCACTTTGAAAAAAAGACAGTTGTTCTCAACTAGTGTTGCCATAATGGCCACCAATTCAATTCAATTCAATTTTATTTATATAGCGCCATATCATAACAAAGTTATCTCAGGGCACTCAATCACATGGAGCCGGTCGAGACCAACTTCCACACACACAAAGACCCA
>JAVQJL010057144.1:0-25735 GCA_036024295.1 Nannoperca obscura
CGGCGTTCCCACTGTCTCCCCCCCCCCCCCCGCCAGGCGACATCTTCACGTTCAGTGACGTCACCCGCAACGTGCTGCTCTACCGACACTCCGGCCTCTCCACCCGGGACGACGCCATCACCTTCTCCGTCTCCGACGGCATCTCCATGGCAACCACGGCGGTGCAGGTGGTGGTGCTGGGCGCCGGGGACGACGGGCCGCGCCGCGACCCGGCAGCCACGCTGTCGCTGGAAGTGGGCGAGAAAAGCAGCACTGTGGTCAGACGCTCGCACCTGGCGTACACTGTGAGTGAACGTCAGACTCTTTACGTATCAGAGGCAGGTAGCACGCTGTTTCCTTTCCCAGGGCAAGACAGATTAGCATGAGACAGAAGCTCTCTTTGACAAAGGAAGATATAAGATACAAAGATATAAGGTTGCAGTTCTTGTCTACCGTCAGCTGAAGACTGTTGTTCTAATCTAAACTCAATCAATCAAGTCAACTTCATACAGGTTAGTGCAGTTTAAAGTGCAACAACAGAATACTATTTAACCCTCCTGTTATGTTACGAGTCAAATTGACCCATTTCAAAGTTTGAAATAGTCATCACATAGAAAAATAGTTAAAAGTATTTTTTTAGTATGAAACTTCTTGAAACTAATGAAATATTAACAATGCTTGTTAGGATTGTTGTGGTTTCTGACATCTTTTGGATAATTAAACATGCAACATCATTGCTGTTCCTGACAAATGAACATAACAGGAGGGTTAAGAATTTGAGACCAATGCATGCGAGAAAACAAAATAGATTTAAAAGCTATATTTATAATAAAGTGAAATAAAAACTAGATCAAACTGATCAAAAAGACCAACACAAAACAAAACACAGGGATAAAGTTGAATAAAGTTACTGCCCCCTTCGAGGATCTGCCCTGACGCTGGTTTTGCTGCTGAGATGAATTTGGGATCAGAGTGAAGTGTTTTCAGACTCTTTATGCAGAATCAGTCCCACAGTCGCCGTGTTTTGCCTCTCGTAGGACAACACGTCCCCAGACGACCAGATCCAGATCCACTTGGTGTCGGTGCCGATGTACGGCATCCTGACCCGGAGCCAGTCCCAGCAGGAGCACCAGGAGCTGAGGGAGTACTCCTCCTTCACCATGGAGGACATCAGCAAGCACAGGATCAGGTCGGTGCTGGTGAACCAACGTTAGAGGTTTAGGACATCAAATATAAACTGCCAGCAAAGATCGACGGATGTGTTGGTCTTTTCTGACTTTTCTTGGCACTTCATGTTCACACCTTTGAGTGTATCGAATAACATACCAGAGAAATGCTTCCAAGTGTGATTTGGAAGTGTTTAACTTATCTTCAAAGGCAAAGAGTCTCTAAAAGTTGCAATAAAAAGCGCCCAGAAGAAACCCCGTAGTTACAGTACGGGGTTTTAGTTTCCCGTGATGGTTTAAATGCTACTTCAGAGGCTTATAAAACCAGAATATCTGCAAAAAAACCTGCAGCTAATCACCAGTAATGCCGAAGTCGTTTCCTAAAGCCGTCGTTGTATAAGCAGTAAATGTTCATGGGGGTCCATGCGAGAGAGAAGAGAGTGAATTAGCACCTTTCTAGGTCTTCAGCTTCAACAGCTCCCTCGTGATGACAACTTTCTCAGAAACCGTGAGTAGTAAAATCACCGTGACCTGCAGCTGCAGTTCATCCAGCCTGTTTCCACGATACCACACATGAAAACGAGGACGAGAGCGACGTGGTGGATTGGCGAGCCTTCAATAAAGCAGCTGTTTTAAAAGAACCGTCCGGTGTTGATGCCTCTCCCTGAGAGATAAAAAGGCTTGGAGGGTTCTTCACGCTGCGGTCGTAGTCACCATCAGTTCTTGTGAATCATTTTCCCCTCAAGAGGAAGCGCTAATAGCCTGCAGAGACGTTTTGTTTTCCATCAATCGAATGTTTCTTCCCACGAGACAAGAGCTCTACAAACATTACCGCTACCAAAACCCAGTCAGAAAACAAACCAATTAACAGGAAATAATAGAGTTGCCCCCCCCCCACATTTGTTCAACTAATCAGCCTGTTGGCATAAGCACAGCCAATTAGCGTCACTCTGATATAACCTGCAAGAGCTGCTGAGGCCCCCCTAAGATGAAATATGCATATTCAGATGCTGTCTGCTTCATTTCCACGATGCAGGACGATGTGTCGCTGTGGCGTCGGCTCCTACAAGCCGGGAATTGTTTTGTGAGAATTAAACAGGATTAGAGGAGATTAGACCAGTATGGATTTCATTTTTATTAGTGCTGTGCAGAGATTATCAGCCGTATCGCTGTGGGAGGACTAACGCAAAGCTTCTGTCTATAAAGTCCTCCGTCTCCCCAGGACTACACACAAACACAAGTTTATGTGTAATGTGTGATAATTATCACATCAAACAAAGGAGTTATTAAACAGCATGCGGTACATTTATCCATTATCCAGAAAGGAAAAGGACAACATTTAATCTAACCAGTGTCTCTTCTACAGGTACATCACTTCCCTGGAGACGGGCAGCCAGCCGGTCACCGACATCTTCCACTTTACAGTCTACGACGGAGACAACAACCGCCTCGACAACCAGATGTGCACCATCACCATCACCTCCACGCCCCGTCAGCCGCCAGTGGTCAAAGTCCACAGTGGCATCAAGGTAGCCACCCAACACAGTGCACACACACACACACACAGACACACAGACCCAATTCTAAGATGATCCTTATATGTAAAATGAGTATTTTATGGATGTTACAGTACATAAACAGTCTTATACAGACAAACTGCACGTTGTTATTTCCTCTCCATTACCCGGCCTGCTCATGAGAGACCGAAACCCTATAGTTTTTTTTTTTTGAAGCAGCTGCTGTATTTAGAAAACCGTCATTAACGAGACAAATGAAGCGCCGCACGCTGTCACATGTTGTCCCTCAGACAGCGCGGGACAAACCCTGTTAGGAAATATCTCCGTGCTTAAAGGAGACGTTTCTTTTCTTATCTTGAAAAAGCAAAGCATATTAAAGTGGACTGTGTGTTTGATACAGAATCACTCAAAACACACACTGTTCATCTTCTCAGGTAAATACGGGGACTTCCCTTTTCCTACTTGCTCATCAAATATCCAAAACCTGTCCTCCGTTATTGCATTATTTTCCTTTTGGCAGTCAAAAATGTGAAATATGAGCGAGAGCCTCTCTCCAGCTGTGTCGAGCACCTGGTGGAGGAGGGGAAATGTGCTGTCAGGGCTAATGAAGGTTACGCTGGTACTTAGTGTACAGCCTCCCTCAGCGATTGATCCTGTATTAGTGCTGCAGAACTGCCCCTCCAAACACACAACATGAAACCTCAGAGGTCTGTGCCCAGATCAGGCTCAGTACCAAAACCTTGGCAGTAAAGTTAGAAGATGAGATATTCTGCAGATAAATGGACAGTTAAAGTGTGCAGACTCACATATACCCTCTAAGCTGGAGTGGGACAAAAAATGAGTGAAACATGAACAGGAACCTTTGAATTGAATCCAGTGTGGCTGCTTTTGTCGGGGACCTCTATAGCAATACTTCCTGGCCTCTGGGCAGCGCTCCGTCTGCTACCAGGTGTTTTAATATCCAAATATCTGAGTATTTAGAGGCTAACCTTTACTTCTGTTAAGCTAAACCAACCCCACTCCCAGCTGCAGCGTTGCCGATAACATAATGATGTGTAGAGGAAATAACATCGACACCAACAGGACTTATTTCAGCATGTTGTTGCTCAGGTGCAGGAAGGCGGCCGAGTGCAGCTGTCCACCAATCACATCATAGTGTCGGACCTGGACACGCCCACAAAGGACCTGCTGGTTTGGCTCGTCAGTCCTCCGAAATACGGCTTCATCGAAAACACAAGGAGAGGTGAGATGTGCGTGTGTGCGTGTGTGTGTGTTATTAATATCGTGAGGTTTAGACCTGATGGAGCGTGTGCACGTTGTAGAACACAGTGCTACGTACACAGTCACACCTGCGTTACTCCGAATCGTTCCCTCGTTCTATTTATGTCACACTCATATGCACAGGATGCTGCTTGAACTCCCCGCGGGGCCGCTGCCATCTGTCACAGCTTCATTGTGTCGTGGATTAGCGCTGCCAGGTAGCCGGCTGCAGATGGGGCCATTGTTGTAGTCCCAATTCTGACTGCACGCTTGCTCAGCCTGCACGCTGTACTTTGTTCAGTCCCCGAGAGGAACTGTTGGGAACAAAATGAAAGAAGATAAGATGAGCTGAAAAAGAACTGATACCCTGTTGGGGGAAACGTATCAAACATCGTGTGAAACCCTTCGATGCAACAAAATAAAGCACGCGCTCCGTACAGTGAAGTAATGCAGGATACAGTAAAGTCAACCATGGGCTACATGCACATGTCTGAGGTACGATGAACACATGAGACTAAAACTCAGCATCTTTAAAGCCTCAGATTTCAGATCATTTGTCAGATCTTTCTCTTATGAGTCTCCCAACTTTGTGGAAGTTTAATACTTAATATACATATATACAAATCATAAACAACATTAAACTTCCAGGTCACGTCACAACGACTGAACCAACTGCAGAACAGCAAAAAAACATGAGTGATACATGTAATGTGTATAACACCAGCGCCTCATGATAACAGATTTAATCAAATCATTTTAAATCATTTTAAGACCATTTAGTGTTTGTTTTTTGTCAAACTACAGTTCACAAGGTCACACGTTTTGTGTTGGTGTGCAGACGCACCGACACACAAAAGGCATTCAGCCACATGTTGGCGTTCTGCATTTGCATGATTACACACAAACATACACACAAAAACACAGAGTGGAACACACACCCACATACATACGCTGTGTTTATATTCTACACAACGAAACATTAGCATCTTTATTTGTGTGGTTAGCACAGAAATAGGCCGACACGCATTCCAGCCATTCTCTAATGTTGTGCATTTTAAATATAATAGCTGGTGCAGAAGCTTTTAAACATGCATACACTTATATCTCTGCACGCTTACATAATAAAATAATAGCCAGACTGAGGTTAGCAGAGTTAGCTGGTCCATCTATCAGCCCGTTACTTTAGTCCAGAGTGAGACATCTTGTGCATATTCACTGATGTTTCTGCTCAGGATAAGTCTAATTCAATGTATTTATATTTCTACTAATACAAGCTGTACAACACACAACACCCTCTAAACTGAGAGACACTTTTCAGAGAGTGACAAACAAAACAAGCGACAGCTGACCGTAGCTGAGGTATGGAAGCCTGTAGTGGACTACATTCAAATTCAATAAATGGTTTTTTTTTAATCGCCAAATTAAGTTTCAGCGCACAACTTGAAAATGAAAACGAGGTCACATTGTTCATGTTGCATTTTCATTTAGAAATTTGAATTCCTCAAACAGCTTTTAATATGGTCACGCAGTAGAAAATACAATGTGGAAATGTAAATGTTTACTCCAGTAACACACAAAGAAAGACGGGACAATAAGATATTGGATTACATTTTTATTACTGGATAAATATTACATCATGCTCCCTGTCTGCTTAACCCAACGTATCTGCGCTTCATGTCCCAGAACGACTAGTTTTCTGTTGTCTACCCGTCTACAGCGTGAGAACATTTCTCTGGTGGCTGCAGGTGATTTCCCGTCCTGATTAGGATTCTGCGAAGCTTTTCCGCTCAGATAAGAGACTCCCTTCCCTCGCCTTGTGATGGAGATGTGATGTGATTTGCTGTTGTGCCTGAAACACACACACACACACACACACACACACATCATAAGTACACCATGCAGGCAGGGAGTCATCCATCTTGCATGACGAAGACAATCTCACTTTGTCTCAAACTTCAGAGATTTCAGTTCGGTTTTGTGCATTCACTGCGACTCTCCCTCGATGCCACGAGTGCCAGTTTGTGTCGCTACAGCCGGATCGCTCCGGAGGGGAATTGTAGTGAACTGTAAGAGTCTCTTGGTGCAGCCAGCCTGCACACAAACTGCCAGACGATTGAGACTAAAGTGGAATAAAGCGGCTGTTTAGGACAGGTCTTGTCAGATGTTGTAAGTGACGCCTGAGAGGCACAGGAGTCTTGCGTTGTACAGGATGTTAAATGCGGCTACAACAATGTGAAGCCACAGCTGAAGAAGTATTGAGTCTTTGCTTTTAGTGGTTTTATTTAAATATCTGCAAAGCATTGTGATTGGCTGATGGAGATCATATCTGTAACGTCCTCCCGACCACCAGGAGGCTCCGTCGGCGGCTCGCGGGTCGTCACCCCTGATGTGCCTTTCTCTGTGGAGGACCTGACGTCCGACTACATCTTCTACATCCAGGACAGCCGGCACGAAGCTCAGGCCAAGCAGGACGTCTTCAGCTTCTACATCAGCGATGGACACAGCCAGACGGAGGCTTTCAACATCGAAATTGAAATCCAGGTAACTTCTTTAATCTCTGAGCACCGTGTTTTTGGACAACAAGGCGTGAGGTCGTGTCACACTTGTAGCTCAGTATCCAAATATCGTCTTCATGGTAGTTTCCTGTAATACGTATTTAAACCTAAAGCATATATAAGTAGGATTTGCAGCACAACCACCAAGCCAAACTTTACATTTGATAACCACCTCTGCTGTCGAGTCATACAGACACATTTTCTTTATACGTTCGTACTTCTAACGGGAAGAAAACCCTTCATTTCATGACATTTCCCAATTAGCATCATGATCCTCCTCCTGGTCCATAAATAATTCATGGTATTAATAGTTGTTGAATCCCAGTAATAACAGATATGTAGGTGGAAGTCTGCACTCTGGAGAAATGTCTTGTTGGTAACAACAAACAATAAGCCCTCAAAGTTTAATTGAACTAAAAATATGCTAATTTCCTCGACTGTATTGTGGAAATGAGATTTACCATCTCTGCTGATCATTTCTGGTCTTCAAAAGAACTCGACAAAGGATCTTCAAGTGGTTAATTCCTTGTGTTTGAATTGGTTTTCATGTGTCACTCCTGAAAACACTCTTCTGCAGCATCAGTGTTTGAGTTTGGGTGGTGCTGACAGAGAGAGAGATGAGAGTGGCACTTCACAGCTGCACGCTCCGTCACCGACTGAAACATGGGCCGGCTCTTTTACACCACTTTGCTCCATCTGCACGTGAAAAATAAAATCCGCTCCGTCCAAATCCATCACTTAAACCTGTTTCATGTCTTGAGTAGAATTGATGAGGCTGTCAGTGAGCTGTTAAGTGTGTGTGTGTGTGTGTGTGTGTGTACAGTCAGTCTTTGTAAATGGATGTGTTTGTGTGCAGACCTGGTCCTATAGAGTGTGTGTTTATTAGAATAAAGGAATGAGAGTGATACATAGAGAGTGATTTAATAGACAAAGCTAAATGCAGGTCTTCATCTCACTGCCATATTATTTTATTTTGTTTCTATTCATATACCAAAACACAGAAAAAACACACACACACACACACATTTTGAATATTTGCGATATTGAATATTTGCGACAGAAGGTGGATGCGTGTCTTGTGCTCTCGTGGTTGCTTGTCACGGCGTGTTTTCCCGCCCTCAGCAGAGTAAAGAGGACAGAGAGCCGGTGGTGTCGGCCAGCAGCGTCCACGTGGAGGAAAACTCCGGAGTCGTCATCACCAACTCGTCTCTCAGCGTCCACGACCAGGACACGCCTGAGAACGAGATCCTCTTCACCATCATCAGGAAGCCTTCCTACGGTGAGCATGCACGCACGCACACACACACACACACACACACACACACACACACACAGACACACACGCTCCAGCCTGAGTGCAGCAACAACCCTGCGAGAAGACTTGTGTTCCCTCTGCTCTCACTACACATATGTGCTCTCAGCTCTCGGTGTAACGATGTACGATTCAGCAGCTGCACAGCCTTCGAAGTGACCATGAGATTAAATCAGCTGAACATTGAAACCGTGATTTATTCCAGGGCTGCTGTGTGTGAGGCTGCAGTCTTTTTTAGCCAGGCGTCGCAACCTTTCACTGGACTCTGAGCTCCACTTTAAGTCCACGTCCTGGATGAAACTAAAACTTCAACTTTAGGTCCACCTGTCAACAAACACTGTGGCTGCAGCGCACGTTTAATGCATGAAGGCAAGACGTCCACACTTATACATCCTCTGTTGCATTGATCCAAAGTCTCTTTTTCAACAAGCAGCAGAGAAGACAAATATCACAGCAGTCAAATAACACACTCGTGTACTATCAGACACACACACACACAGCAGAGAGTTATGCTGAGCAGCAGCCAGCATTCATAGTAAACAGTTGTGAACCTGACACACACACACACACAGACTCGTAAACACATTACTCTCACTTGCGACACCCAAACAGTTTAATGGAAGACAAACACAGCACTCTGACTGCAGCCGACACACACACACTTGCCGACACACACTCAAATCAGCTGACCTCCAAACACTTTGTGTCGCCAACCAGAGAAGTGGCTTTTTCTGGCTGCTGTCACTTTTTAATGGTTTCACTTTGTGTTGAGTGTACAGGGTTCGAACCAAGTCCTTGAGAGTTTGCAAAATGCTTCATGTTTTCAAGGTTAGGACAAGAATATGCTTACATTTGAATATACTCAACATAAGCTGGTGTATCACCATTAAAACGTGCTTCAATTTTACTCTTAAAAAGCTGTATGAACACTGAGGAGTGTTGTGTTTCAATTAAAGGCTTTGAGAGTCTGGACATTTTAGTTTTAACTACCTTGAAAGTGCTTAAAAAGTGCTTGAATTTTACTCTTATAAAGCTGTACAAACACTGAGGAGTGTTGTGTTTTAATTTGGACTTAATTGGCTTGTGTCCTGCCCAAAATACTAACGTTAATGTCTTAATAAAACATTATGGTGCGTATAATCAACGTGATCAGTTCAGTACTTTTATTAAACTGAGGCAGAGACGGGAAAAACACACCGAAACATCTTTGAAGCAACATTTGCTCTGAGGGTTTTGTTTAGGTGTCTGATCGTGTCCCTGCTTTTGATTTTAAACTCATCCTACGATTTTTTAAAATTAGATTTCTGATGACAACGCTCAAAAAGCCAGTTCTCTAATCTATCCACCCCTCCTCCACCCACTTCCCCTCCCCTGTAAAAGCACCATAAAGCAGCCGGTGAAACCTGAGTGTACCACAGCCATAAAACCAGCGGCGTGCAGGGCTGACGGGACACGCAGGGCAGCAGAGGAGTGATTTCGTGCAGGGCGATGAGTCCCGGGCAGCTCGTCTTTCTAACAGGCCGCCTCTCCACTGTCCTCATAGCTCACACATACACAAACACACAGATTTATCAGAGCGCTTCCCTGCGTAATAAAGACGCCAGGATGCTGCAGCCCTCCACTCTCACACCCAGAGTTACTTGTTTGGTGTCAGCGGAAGACGCCGAACACTAAAATGAAGTCCTGGAGTTCATATTTATATAAATGATTACTCGGCTATTAGATACTGAAAATAAATAAATCTAATAGCGGTGGAGACGCTGTACGTTCTGCAGTATATACGCTGTATTTCATGTCAACACGAAGCACAAACACTGAATGATGCACTGTTTTACAGTTTGTAAGCACTTCATATAATGTAGTAAAATAACTTTTTAGCTCATCACACACACACACACACACACACACACACACACACACACATATATATATATTGGTATTAGTGCAAACTGTATGCAGGCCAGTAAGTGACAAGAACGGTCAGTGCGGTGATGCTAAAGATTGATTTGAGGTCATTCTTTAATAACAACATTTAAGGAATCTTTATTTTAGAACTGCTTTTTAGGATTTCACTTCTCTGTTTTATTGAGTAACGAAAAATCTGTATTACTTCAGTGTTCATGTGTTCAGAAGCAAAGATCAGAGCAGTGAGCGAGGGGTTAACGTGTTATCTCACTGTCATTATCTAACAAAGGCATAAAATACCCCAAAACAGAAATATCGGGGAGTATATTGTCATCTGTTTTATATAAAGCTGCAATTAGTCGATCAAAAGAAGATTCATTGCAAATCAATAAATCAGGAAAAAAAATTATGAATTCAAGCAAAAAAAAAATTCTGGTTCTTAAATGTGAGGATTTGCTGCTTTTCTTTGACATTTGTGGGTTTTGGACCGTTGGTCGGACAAAAGAAGCAGTTTGAAGGCGTCACTTCGGGCTCTGGGAAATATTTTATAGATGAAACGATTCATTGATTCATTGAAAATGAAAATAATTAGTTAGAAGCAGCTCTGGTTTTATATCGGTTCACTACCAGCCTCAGATATATGAAGCTGCAGAAACATTAGACTGCAAAGAAAATGTGTATGTGTTGGAGGGCAAAGGAGAGAGAGAGAGTGTGTGTGTGTGTGTGTGTGTGTGTGTGTGTGTGTGTCCTCTCATTATGCTGCAGAATTTAGCCTCAAATCCCGTTGAAACCTGGGCTTTGATTTAAGAAGCAGTGTAGTTTAGTGGAATCTAAAAAGTCTCATTAGTTTCTACAAAGACCTTTTTTGTCTTTCATGTCCTGCATGAAAAACTCAGACGTCCTCCGTTTGACACACACACACACACGCACACGCACACGCACACCTACCTGTATCCACTTCAAATCAGCAGATCATTAATCTATTATCCCCTCAGGCAAAGTCCGCAGACGGCAGTTCTACTCTCAGCCGCTGGAGAACGGTCGGGTGCTCACGCAGGGCTCCACCTTCACCTACCAGGACGTCCTGGACCAGTTGCTGGTCTACACACCTGAAACCGTCAGCGGGGGGGTCGACGAAATGGGCTTCACTCTCACCGATGGCATCTACACACACACAGGCCGCCTGGAGTTCACCATGGACGTCAGGAGGAGCGAAGGACCCAGGATGACCGTGAACAGAGGCCTGCAGCTCCCGGCAGGTGAGAGGCTCATGTTAGCATCAGTGCTGCTGTGTGTTCAGAGTGAAGTATTCAAGGCCTTGAGGATATAATGAATACATAATAACAATTCACTGGCTCCAAGTGGGTGCGTTTGTTTTACACAAGGTGGAAAGAAGAGATCAGAGATTTCATTAATTCAAAACTAAATACTAAATAAGCAAGAAGTTTATCACCAAGCAGCTTTTCACATCCGAGGAATCAGCCTTGACATGTTGGTGCATAACAATAAACAGCAAGTAGAAAATATAAAGACAGACTCAACAAGCAGAAATATACAATGTGAAACAAAATGCACCAAAACAACAGACCAAGGAACACAAGTCGAGGTCAGGGTGAGAGGAGGAGGAGGAGGAGGAGGATGAAGACACTGAGTGCTGTGAATTGTTTCAGGCTCTTCGTCGAAGATCACGGAGCAGAACCTGAAGGGTACCGACATCGACTCGGACAGCCTGAAGCTCCGCTACGTCCTCACCAAAGACCCTCCGGCCGGCAAACTCCACCTCAGCAAGAGCAGCCGGGTGGAGAAGGTTTCTGTTAAAGGTCCCGTCCAGAGCTTCACCCAGGAGGACGTCAACAAAGGTGCCGTCGTCTCTGATCTGTTTGTACTGATGTACATGGTTCGATCCCCGGCTCCTTCTGTCCATGTGTCAAAGTGTCCTTGAGCAAGACACTGAACCCCCAGTTGCTCTTGATTTGGATCAAAGCGTCTGCTAAATGTAATGTAATATAACCGCTGCAAAAGTCTTTGCTTTAATCCCCGAGAACAACAGTTGGATAAAGTTCTGTTTTTATGTTTGTTGTAAAAATAATAAACTTTAAATTATAAAGCTTGATGGACAAAAAACAATTTCCCAGCATTCTCAGTTTAGTCCCTGATTTCCCCAAAATGTTTCTTCCCCGCCCGTCTGTTGCCGCGGTCCTCGTTCAGAGTCCAGAGTATCTGTTTGCATGCAGAGACGTTTCTGACAAAACGTGGACCAACGATCTGATATGTTATAAACCTTGCTTCTCTTTATCCATTTTGTCAAATTTACAACCACATTTCCCACAAACCCACTGGTTATCTGAGGACGTTTTTGTCGTTGGCTGTTCGAGGAGTTTCTAACTATAAAACACGGTGCTCAGAGCTGCAGACGCTCTCTTTCAGGGTCCAGTTTACAATAATTGTGCTTTAAAAAGTCTGTAACTGCTTTATTTCCCAGCAGTTAACGTCACGCACGGAGCTGGGCTAACAGCGAGCGCTTGTCCCTGTCTTGCAGGCCTGCTGCAGTACAGCCATGAGAAAGGGGAGAAGGGAGGCAGCCTGTCGTTCAAGTTCAACCTGGTCGATCCAGAGGGCAACAAACTGATCGACCAGTCCTTCTTCATCAGCGTGCTCGGTAGGGCTTCCTCTTCCTCCCTCTGTTACCTGCAGTGTGTTGGTGGAGAGAAGAGTTACACACAAGAAGATTACAATCAGACACGCACTCACATGATGGTGCATGCAGTTTATTATTCTCTGACATAATGTGGCAGTGACGGTGTCACAGACACAGAGACGATGAGATTAGACTTTTAGGCAGAATGATGCTGAAAGGGAGGATTGGTTAACTTATATTGTGCTGCTGAATCTCTTTATTTTGATACTTGACCACAAGTTTAAATGAAGCATTGAGTAAAACAAATGTATTTTCTTTTATACTCGAAGCTGAATCGTGTTTTTATTGTTAGGCAGGAAAAGGTCTTTGCTTTGTGCAGCTTGTGATGCTGATGTACCGATAACACTGATCATTGCTTACTGGAAAGATTTTTTATAAATATATTATATATATACACACACACACACACACACACACACCCAGGCAGGCCAGGTCCGTGCGGTGCAGGTCTGGGGTCTCTGTATAAGTCTGTATAAGTCTCCAGGACCTGTTAGGAGCTCTGATCATCATGCTGCTGCCGGTGTCTGTGGCGTGTCGTCCTCCTCTCTCTCCCTTGCTGTCAAATGTTCACATGTTGTTCTGTGTGAGTGTCGTGTAGTCCACTGCTCTCTCTCTCTGAAAACACACCCAGACGCTCTTTCTTTTTGCTGCTTGCGTCCCTCCGGAGACTCGGTCAAACCGTTTGCATTGCAAGCCGCTGCAGACTGCAGGATTGTCTGTCCCTCACAGCGTCCTGACTCGCTCATATCTTCCCCCGGCTCACTTTTTATCCTGTTCCCTCTCTCTCTGATGCGACTACAGTGAAGCTCTCTGTTCATATCTCTTCCCCCCACACTGCCCTCTGATTACTTCCCTGCCCTTCTCTCCATCTTTCCTAATCCGTCTGTCCAAACCTCTCAAACCTGTGTCTCCTCCACGTCTGTGTGCCGTCACCTGACTTACTCTTTTCTGGTGTTGTGCTTGTACTCGTGTCATTTCTCCAGTTTCTCCTCTTATCTGCCTTCCTTCTTCCTCCGCTATCAGTCTCAGCTTTCCTCTCCTCCACTGCTTCAGTCCATCTTTTTCATTTTTTACCAGGATGAGAAATTGACTCTTAATATTTTTATCTTCTTTTGGATGAATTGTTTTCATGAACCCGGGAAAGGCACCATGGTTTAAGTGATAACTCTTTGCTTGGAGGGGCCTCTCCTCTCCTCTCCTCTCCTCTCCTCAGCTGAGACTAACCTCCTTCTTCTCTCCTCCAGAGGACCGCCTTCCTCCGGCCGTGGTGGTGAACAAAGGCCTGGTGCTGGATGAAAACTCGCTGAAGAAGCTGACCACGCTGCAGCTGTCGGCCAGCGACCAGGACAGCGAACCGGCCGAGCTCATCTACCGCATCACCAAACAGACGAGCCTGGGTCACCTGGAGCACGCCGCCAACCCAGGTAGCAACGCCGGTTGTACTGCTGTTTGCTGGGTCTGTGAGGCCCACGATGGAGCTTAGTGTTATTATTATATTGATTACAGCAGCCTCTACATGGCATCTGGCTGAGATGGAGACTTTATCGTAGTGTTTCTTACTTGGGACTTGACTTTTGAGTTCTGACTCAAGGAATTTAATAATGCAAAGAGGTTTCTAACTCTAAATATCTCATAACAGTAATGACATTTGTCACTGACTGTCAGAGGCAGATTTATAGTTCAGTAAAGTTGCACTGGACTCTGGTTTGCACTTTGTTCTGGTCTTCTGCGTTGAGACTTAGTCACAGCTTTGGGAAATGAAAGACACTCAGCTCGACTGCTTTACAGCACAAATCAGGAACTGGCTGAGGTTCAGATTTCATTTTTGTAACTTGGAAACAGTTGACAAAAGAAATCTCACCTGACCTCCTGAAGTTGTCCATCAGCTGATGAAGAACACGTGATATGATACAAACAGTGGTGTGATTGTTTACTTTTCTTTCTTTGTGGTTGACACATAAAAAAACAACATTTTAAAAAACACAGTGATACACGATGAACAAAAGAGATGCTTTAATGTGAGACAGTGGTGATAACAAGCACAACAGTACACATGCACACAGTAAAAATAATGCTTTCATGATCTTCACCTTTTTTGTTTAGTTTACAGAAGACAAAATTAAAGGTAATATTTATTACGTTTTTAACAGATGCAGACAATGAAAAAAAATCTGATTTGCTGCAGACTCAGATTTCATTAATTAATATACAGCTAGATTTATTCTGTCTTTGATCACTCACTCACACACACACACACACACACACAGAGGGTAATGAACTTTGCTCCAGTTCCTCCCTCATTTACCTCTGATATATTACTGCCTCGTTCAAAACAGACACACACTCTGTATTTCCTGCTTCTTTGGGTGCACACATACACACACGCACGCACGCACACACACACACACACACACACACACACACACACACACTGCAGCCCAAACTCTTAAAAATACAACAACCTCATAAATGCCCATTTATCACAAAATATCACAAAATCGCTGTTTTCATTTCCGCTGGTGGAATAAAACGTCTTCTCTTACCTAAAACTAAAATGTCACCTCAAACTGTTTTCATGCAAAAACAAAAGAAAGAAAGAAGGAAAGAAAGTGATACATCTTCCAACCACAACCGACTGCCTTTCAGCCTTCTGTAACAACACAGACAGGTGAACGCCCACTTTCAAAGTCTTCAACAGGCTCATTACCTGGCTGAGGTTACCACACCACTCTCAGGTGGAGCCGTTGTCAAAAGGCACTTGTCGCACAAATCAGTGCAGACTGTAACTCAAACGTTCCTCGTGTTCACTGCAGCTTGTTTCAGAGATAAACTGGGCTGACTGTGTGAGACCGACTTCCACAGAACTGCAGAAGAGTCCAGAGCACTGATGTCTGTGCCAAGAAATAGATTCCTTCAATAGATTTTCATGACTTTCTGTCCAGACTTCAGTGGTCGTGCAGCTGTTTTTTTTCCTGCCATGTCACTCCTGAGAGACTGCTGTCGCCTCCACCAATCAGAAGTGATGCAGCATTTTCATTTTCAAAAGGAAGTCTAAATATTAAGCCAGAGGCAACAAGACAGACGTACTTATCCAAGTGGGCTCAGAGCGCCATCTAGCGGCCGTGTTACATTCAAATCCCATTTTTTAAAATCTAAATGCTTAATAATTTGTATTATCTGCAGCGACCAGTTACGTTTGAATGTCTCCAGCGTGACAAACGTGTTTTGGCGGTTCTGCCGCTGTTAGCTAGCTAGCGGTGGAACAAAATGGATCAGCCCAGGATGGTAATTGTTTTTTAAATCAATATTCTTTACATTCTTTTCAGACGTCAGGAGTTAGAAAAGGTAAAGAACCACTGGTTTACACCTTGGACCAATGAGCATTGAGTTGTAACAGTCACGTGGCAGTCAGGGACACTGTATTTAAGATTGTTAGCTAGCCTCTTGATCTTGTTTGTGGTCATAAATGTAGGAAAAGAATAAATCAGCTGGGTTTAATTAAATACAGACTCCAGCTTCAGACATTGTCTCCTTTAAGAAACCTTTTGCAAGCGTCTTTAAGCATCCAGCCTCATGAAATCAACAAGACGCAAAAAATGTTTTAGTTGTTTTTTTGGTTTCACACAGAGTAATGTTTGATTGTTGCAATCAAACCTGATTATTTTTACCACTGAGTTTTAATCCGTGGAGGCATGAGGGAGTTTAGAGGAGCTGGAGCCTCCATAAATGGGCTTGACATTAGTTTTAGTTTTGTTTGTTGGCTCATTAAAATGATAAAAACCCCCGAAAAGAGAAAAGGAACACACACTGTGTGCTCTGAGACAAATGGTAAGGGGGTGCTATGAAATCCGCCTGAGGAAAAAATGGAAAAGACACAAAAACAAAACTTACAATGACAGACAGAGAAGACGAGACAAGAAGATTGGTAGAAAAACAACAAAGTGCTTTAACAGCGGCGTGTGTTCAGAGACAAAGAGCGGAAGAATGGATGTCTTAATGATGCATTTGGTGTAAAGGTGTGTTTATCTGCAGCTGTGTGTGTGTGTGTGTTCAAAGATAAGATTGTTGATTGTTTCAACTGGACTTCCTCCTCTTCTTCTTCTCTCTCCAGGCACCAGAATCGGCACGTTCACCCAGGCCGACCTGGCGTCACGCAACGTCCAGTACGTCCACACCAGTGAAGAAGAGAAGCACGCCGACCAGTTCTCCTTCACCGTGTCGGACGGGACTAACGAGGTGAGTGAGGGGGTGACCTCGAAAGAATATAAAGGTGGCTTTGAAGGCTCATTAGGGGCAGTTTGGTTCACTGTGGTCCAACGGTGTGGTACCGTGTTCATGATACCTGGAGGTACACTGTAAGGAGCTTCAGGTGGGAACACTCCTTTTGACACTAGCTGCGGTTTGACGGACAATATTTCTTCAACTCGACCGAAATGATTCTGATTTGAGATTCAAACTTAATAAAGTGATGTGATAAGATGTAACAGAAGAAGAAGAAGCTTCGTTAATCTTTTCAAACATCACATTTTGAGCCTTTCCACCATCGAGGTGTTCAACAATCCTTAAATCACGTTGTATCAAGAAAGAGTACATTTATGCCAACCAGAGAGAAACCATAGGATTAAGCATTCACATGGTTATTAGGAGCGAATATTTTCCTATTGAACGGATTATTAATGGTTTACATCCCCTCTCTCAACCCAAACGGACTGATTTGACTGATTTGAGGTGGTTACATGGTGTCTTTTTTATTCTAATTGGGTTATTATTTCCATTATTAGTGGTCCATGTAAATGAATAGCAACTGATGGACATGGTATCAGAGGCTTCTGATACTTCAGAGACCTGAACAAGTGAAAGTATTTCAAAAGAGAGGAAAACATATCCTAATATATCATCTTGTGACTGATTAGATTTGTCTTAGGAACTAAACTTAATTATAACATTCAGCAGACATTGCTGGTAGAGTTGAGATATGTGAATCATTATCAAGAGAGAAGAAGTTTGATCATTGCATCCCTCACTTAAGGAGTTGTTTACTATGGAAATAACAGGGGATCCAGTGAGGTTCCTTGGGGAACACCGCTACAAGAGTTCAATTGCACCTACAGCACTTTCAAGAGTGGGACATATTAAATATAGCGGGATTATTTGTTTTGTTTTGAACACCTAGAAACATAAATCAAAGAGTGGGATCCCCGAGCTCCTCTAGCGTCCCCAGGCCAGGTGAGAATATCGAATGTCAGGGCTGGAGGACAGTCGGTATTCCCCAATCCCATCAAAAGTTTAGGATGTGAGAACGATGTTCAAAGAGGCAGTACATGATTCGCGCTTGATCACTTTTTAACAACAACAAGCCTGATCACACCTGCATCTCTCAGTTCTCGTGATAATGGATTAAAGACGGGTAGTGTTTCATCCTCCACATAAAAAGCCCTTTTTTTGTCTTTTGACAAGAAGCTTTTAGCCTGAACTATATTGCCACGATCCTTTTATTAAAAGGGTTTGTAAAGTGTTTCTGACCCATAGCACAGTCATTAACTTTCAATACACGGCATAGAGGATTTTATAAAATAAAAAGATATAATTGTATATCAAATCTAACAAGCTGAGTGGTGAGGAAGTGGCTCACCAGCCCTTCCAGTTCGCCTCGTGCATAAATCTGCCTTGCTAATCCAGACTAATGAGGACCACAAGGACTTGAGTAAACATGTGAATAAGGTCATTTGGCCTTCACGCCCGGCTGACTACAGTGTGTGGAGGCTTTTGTGGCCACTGTAGTGCTTCGGCTTTGTGAAGTGGTTCGGGGCTTTTACTTTTGTTAGCCCCTCTCCTCTCTCTCTCTCTCTCTCTAGTGTGTTTTGCATTGGAATTAAGATTTTTTTTTTTTTTGGATCCCGAGGCAGAATATTTGACTCAGTGTGGTAACATGGGATTGCTCAAGGGCAAAGCAGCACACAGTTTATGCTAGTTGTGTTAGGTTTTAATTATAGTTTCCATTCCAGTGTGTTGTACCACCATCTGTGCTCGTCGGCCTGGCTGTCCTGTGAACACTATGTATTTGTGACAATGCATCTTTAACATAATCCAATGGGCTGCAAGTTAAAATAACACACACATGCCCGTATGTATGTTGAAAGAGTTCCTCCTGTGCATACCGGATTACAAAGCAATGCATGTTAAGTAGTTGATATGAAGTTGTTATCAGGCTTCAGCAGGTTGTTTTAGTACAATATTCACTCTTTACATGTGGTACATTTGGCCTCTCACGATAACTACTTTCGTTGGATGATATATTGTCCCAGAAAGTAATGCGATAAACAATATTATTGTCATTTTAAGACCATTTTATGCCACTGATATAGTGATAAAAAAAAATTCTTCTGATCTGAAATGTAAAAATATAAATCTCAAATTTACTCCTAAACAAAATAAAACCACACAACTGAAACAAAACCGGCTCTTAAACCCAAAATGTTCCCACAGGGGAGCTGAGGACTGCCACCAGGTCAATACCAAGTATTATGGTAGAATAATATGCTCTTTGCCTTAGAGAGATGGAACAAACAGGAGCTAATACTGCACTGCTTGAAGACGGGTTCATGTCGTGCTGTGCATCTTGTCCAGGTTGCCCAGACGTTCTACATTACCATCAAGCCGGTGGACGACTCCCTGCCTCTGCTGCACGTACCGGGCATGAGGGTCCAGGAAGGAGTGAGGAAGACCATCACCGAGTTTGAGCTGAAAGCCGCAGATGCCGACACTGAGGTAGGACACGAGTCCCTGAAACTCCTCTGCAACTTTCATCATTTATTTATTTAACACTCATTGACATCGAACACAGCGTCCTCACCACTCGTTTAAAATGTCTCTTGTCCAGGCCGAGTCCATCGTCTTCTCCGTAGTCCAGGCTCCTCGCCACGGCACCATCGAGCGCACGGGCAACGGCCAGCACTACCGGCAGACCGGCAGCTTCACCATGGACGACATCTACCAGAACCGCATCAGCTACAACCACGACGGCTCCAACTCGCTCAAGGACCGCTTCACCTTCACCGTGGCCGACGGCACCAACCTGCTGTTCATGGTGGAGGAGGGCGACAAGGAGGTAACAGCGCGTGTGTGTGTGTGTATTGACATTTTTACCACAGCAGGAAAGCCAAATTTACAGTGTGTGTGTGTGTGTGTGTGTGTGTGTGTGTGTGTGTGTGTGCGTGAGGCAGCTTCCTGATATTTTTATTACAGCTGGATGATTAAAGTAGCAGAGTTAGGGCACGGGTGGGTGCGTCAATGTGAGTGTGTGTGTGTGTGTATTTGATGATGGGGTGGTGTGTGTGTGTGTGTGTGTGCGCGTGTCTGTGTGTATTTGATGGTGGTGTGTGTGTGTGTGTGGTGTATTTGATGGTGGTGTGTGTGTGTGTGGTGTATTTGATGGTGGTGTGTGTGTGTGTGGGGTGGGGGGGGGGGGTGTCACTACTCTGACCTTTTTTATGACGGAAGAGATGAATCAGCCGCTTGGTGTGTTATATTTCTATCTTTGTGAGGACCTAGTTGACCTGGAGAAGGACATTCTTGAAAAGTGAGGACGTTTCTGGACATTCGAGCGACATCTTTTGCAAAATGAAGTACATTTTTGAGGGTGAAGTACGGTGGCTGATGAGGACAAATGCGCTACAGTAGTAGTAGAAACGTGCTGCAGCTTCAGAAGCGATGCAAAGTCAAACAAACACAAACCCCAAAGACCAAATGCAACAGACGTTTATGTCGCCTCTTTGCTCCACTTTTCTTTGTGGTTTCTCTCTCGGGTTGAAAATCAAGCTGTTCCACGCAGCACCCCCTGGAGTCCTGGAGAACTGTTGTTTCATTGACTGGATTCTGCAGCGTTTGTCTGTTGCATTTGTGTGTTTTTGTCTTTGCATGGATTCTGCAGCTGCAGCATGTTTCTCTGTAGAGGAGAGAGGCGTTTTCACAAGTGTGACAGCAGAGTAGTACTCCCACAGATTATTTCATTTAAGGGCTGTAAGTCTAAAAACTGCAGAATAATTCTGATCTCTTACGTCCTGATTAATCCATCCCGCCCAGTGGTTTGTTCTCTGGACTAGACCACACACTGCTGGTGTTGAATGCATTAACAAAGGGTCCTCACAAGTATGAACAGTGTGTGTGTGTGTGTGTGTGTTGTTAATGTCGGCTTTATGGTGGTAGTTATGAGGAAGCCTCAGGGTGAATTGCCTTCTCCGCTTGTCAATTTAGCCGCCCTGCGCCACCTGTCAGTGCAAATTGTCCGTGTGATTAAAGAGAATGACAGCAGGCAGGTATTGATATCCCCAATCACACACAAACACGCTTCTCAGGCGTTGATTATCTTTCGATCGCCTCGCTTCATTTGTCTCAGTGCTCACACGTGTTCTGCAGCCCAGAAGGCGGCGGGTTGTGGCGTCGACGCTGCCGGAGTTTGAGGTGAAGCCGCCGTGTTATTAAATCACGTATGAGCTCCTAGAACTCCCTCTGGATGAACGCATCCTCCACGTGTCAAAGCAGCATCTGTGTGATTCTGTGTTCACTCTTGCACTTCAGACACACAGCAACTAATATTGGAGTCGTTTATCTGATTTAACCTGTCATCACAGCTGGAGGGGGGGAGCAAACCAATAAAGTTAAAACCTGCAGTGCTTGTTTTTAATGACTCGTTCTGAACTCAAAGTTGTCCTTACTTGTTCCTGTTCTCCTTTCTGCAGCCAGGTGTAGCTGCTAATTTGTTTAGATGTAATATTTGAAGCACCACAACATATTATTCACTTCCTTTGTGTTTTGGGCAGTAACATCTCAAAGCCTGGGCCGATAAAAGCAACACTATTTCACTGGCTGGAGACCAGCCGGAGTAACTGAGGAAATAGTTGTTAAACAGTGTTTAAAGAGACCAAAAATGACTTTTTTTTAATCCTGTCCACCTCAAAACATCTTTTCTGGTTTTCCAGATAGTGACAGCTGCTCCACAGAAATTCAAGATTGATATTCTGCCGGTGGATGATGGCACGCCGCGGATCGTCACCAACCTGGGGCTGCAGTGGCTGGAGTACATGGAGAACAAGGTACAGGATCAGCTCCTCATGAACCTCTGAGAACACACTGTGTGATGTTGAAACGCTGCTGATGGAGATCTGATCACTGGACACTTCACAGACTGTGGCAGACTTGTCTGCGTGCTCGGCAAACTAAATACCGTTTTTACAGAATCCCTGATTGTGCAAACACACCTCTTTGTCTTCGCTGGTCGATTGCATCACAGTAACATATTCACTGTGTCACTGTGACTGACAGAAGTGCAAAGAGAAGCTTTGGCACTGTTTGCTCACAATGTGTAATTTACTTGCTCCCCCTGCTGGTTGAAACACGTCACCACAGTGCAGCCGCTCGTCTCCAGTGACAGACGTCACTTTGTTCATTCATCCTGAGTCTGTGCTGTGTTTGCACAGCAACTCATTAAGTCTTGGCTGTTTTATCACTGAGGGACATTAGCATACAATGTGAAACTCTTGCTTCTGCTTCTCACAGCTGGAAAGAAAGCTAAACTTGACTTTAACAAAGGATTCAAAAGCTTGAGTATCTTTTTGTAAGACATTGCAGTATCCAGTCTGAACAACTTAATACAGGTTTGGATCAATATAAATCATACATTTTTAGGAATAAATGGTGTCAACATAAGCGTAGTACATACCCAAAAAATGTAAAAGGGAAACCGAGTTTGATGTATGTGCTATTAAAAGAATCAGTAGTACATTTCCAGCAGAGCAGACAGCAGCAGTCTGTCTCTTGGGTTAAATAAAGAGCAACTACAGCAAAGTCAGGACCTCAAGAAGATCAATCTCTCGACACATTTGAGTACTAGTAAACAACAACAACAACAACACATATTTCAGGATCCTAATCTGCTTCTGAAACCAGCACATAGTGTAACAGATAGTTTGCACATGTTCTTTACTTGAGTCGATCCTGATGCACTGCAGCAGTCAGAGCCTCGGTTAGACTCTAAGATCTGTAGTCCAACTGTTTCATGTAATCAATCAGGCCACCAACCTGATCACCAAGAAGGAGCTGCTCACTATGGATCCAGATACAGATGACGGACAGCTGGTCTACGAGATCACCACCGAACCAAAACACGGCTTCCTGGAGAGCAAGCTGAAACCTGGCAACCCCATCCCCACCTTCACTCAAGGTACACGGCCTCCATGTCTGTTTTCTGGCCCGAATGTTGACTTTCTACAGCAGAAATTCATTTTATACATAGAAAGTATTTTGTTTGTGTGACTCCAGGGTTCTTGGCAGTGTGGTGCGCACTCTAGTGTTTTAGTCTTTCAGCTTGAGCCTCCTCAAAATGAAGCTCTGTCTGCTTGTAACTTCTAATCCCAAGTTCTGCTTCTGATGATTAGTTTTTTTTAATGCCTGCAGATGGAAAAGTAACTCAAAGTATTTCAAAAGAGTTTGAGAAAGTGTGAAGTGAAAATAAACAGATGTTTATTACTTTCTTATCTCCTCTCCTTCGTCGTTATGGGTAAACAGGGACGTTTTGAATTGGGACTCCACTACTTTACATGTGAAGGACACAAGAGAAGGACGTTCCTACCTGTCCAATCCCTGTTTTTTCTTCACTGAAAGGTTTCTACAAAGGCGCCTCAGCAGCCGTGCGGCGTGTTTTCCTCCCAGTTTCTCCACCTTGCCCACGTTTCCACAGACAATTGCAGTTTGAATCAGGAGGCTGCTTATCTGCATCAACACAAAGCTGATCCCTGCAGCCGGGGATCAGCTTTGTGTTGATCCTCTGGGCTGGAGAGCAACTGGAAACACACACTTTGATGTGCTGCACGTAAACATCATTTTCTTAATGATAACAGATATCCAGGAACTAAAATGAACCCTCACGCTCTGAACACAGCTGGTGGGATTCACTAGTACAAACTGTTAACGTTTACTCTCATTTCTGGGAGCTTCTTTGGATGTGCAGTGATATTAGTTCATCCTGTGTACTACAGTTCTCTCATTTCAACGTCTTTCTGGCTCTCACAAAGTGTTTCCAGCCTCCTCTGGAAGGTAAATGAGCCAGTGACGATGTTTCATCTTCATTTTCTAGTCTTCCTCCCAAGTGATAGAAAAATGGCCGGAGGCTGCAAATTATGAAATCTTTCAACACAAAACTCATTCTTCACAAAGATTTTTATTAGTAAGATCCGATCCCTGTAGGGACTTCCTGTTTTAGGATGTCTCCTGCCTCACAGGCAGGTGCATGCTGGGTAAAGATCAGTGCTAACTGTCTTGTAGGACAATCGTTTAAGTCTAAAAGAAATATATCTTTTCACATTCTGCAATGAACTGATGACCAATAACATGTATGATGATGATGTGATGTATGATAGACTCCCTTCCCGTTTTATTGATCTCACCTGGTTCCTTTCCAGCCGATATCAACCTGGGTCTGATCCGCTACGTGCTGCACCAGGAGAACGTCCGGGAAACCATGGACACCTTCAGGTTCCTTGTCAAAGACAGCAAACCGAACGTGGTCAGCGACAACGTCTTCCACATCCAGTGGTCTCTCATCAGCTTCGAGCACAAGAGGTCCGTATTCTGAGCCGCTCACGCAAACCAGCATCTGTCCGTCACCACATACTGACTTCACTTCCTGTGATGGTTCCGCAGCTACAACGTGAGCGAGAAGGCCGGCACGGTGGCGGTGACGGTGAAGCGAACGGGTAACCTCAACCAGTACGCCATCGTGCTCTGCCGCACCGAGCAGGGCAGCGCCACCTCCACCAGCAGCGTCGGGTCCCGTCCAGGCCAGCAGGACTATGTGGAATATGCTGGACAGGTAACAAAAAGTCAAAGCTTCTAAATTATCATTTTATTTTCAAGACTTTCAAGTTGATCCTTCTGGAAAGTTTCCTGTCCAGTCGTGTCTCCTGAGAACTGCTTTTAAAGTTTGTGTTTGAAGCATCTTTGGTTTCATTTTACATCCCATCACGGGCAAGAACAACACCACCTTTGTCCGGGTCCTTCGCAGGTTCAGTTTGATGAGCGCGAGGACACCAAGGTGTGCACCATAGTGATAAACGACGACCAGGTGTTTGAGGGCACGGAGAGCTTCCACGTGGAGCTCAGCATGCCCGTGTACGCGCTGCTGGGCGGGAACACGCGCGCCATCGTCAACATCAACGACACCGAGGACGAGCCGACTCTGCAGTTTGACAAGAAGACGTACCACGTCAACGAGAGCAGCGACTTCATCCACGCAGCCATCGAGAGGAAAGGTACAGAAGGTTTCTAACATCCCTGTCAACCCCTGTTTATTTGCACTTATATCTGCTTGTTCACACTTCTGTGAATGTGAAGATACAAACGTTTGTTAAATGTTCCTCAGTTTAAACAGCAATATGATGAAGCTGGTCAACCATCCAAAACACTCATTATGATCTGGTTTGACCTTCTAGTGAACATGTTAAAGATGAGGCAGAGAGCACCAAAAAAACACCACCCAAACTTTTGTGGTGCCACAAAAATCCAAGCAAGTGTGTTCAATAAGAAACTCCAGAGACCCTCATGTTTCAGTAGAAACGTGGAGAAGCATGTCTGGTGCTCTTCCCTTGAACGAATGCGTTGTTGTTGGCAGCCATCAGCTTCTCTTGCCTCCCACTCAGGCGACACCTCCAGCACCGTGTCCGCTCTCTGCTACACGGTGGGCAGGTCGGCTCAGGGCAGCAGCCTCCACGCTCTGGAGTCCGGCTCCGACTACAAGAGCCGCGGCATGACCAGCGACAACCGTGTCATCTTCGGCCCCGGCGTCAGCATGACCACCTGCGACGTGAAGCTCGTCGACGACAGCGAGTACGAGCTGTCGGAGGAGTTCGAGCTGGTGCTGTCAGACGCCTCCGAGAACGCCCGCACGGGGGACGTAGCGACGGCCAAGGTGGTCATCGATGGGCCCAACGACGCATCGACCGTTTCTCTCGGGAACGCCACCTTTACCTTCAGTGAAGATGCTGGTACGAGCCGTTACGCCCACCTGCACACACAGTAGTTTGATCCTTCTGTAAGTCCCTCAAACTCCTGAACCTTGTAGACACAAGATCATTCTCCAGGTGTTGTCCACTCAGCCGATTGTTTGAGTCTTTTATTTCTTGTGTTTGGCAGCGGGAGACACAACCCTCATTGATAGAATCTCTTAGAATCATTTGCACAACAGGCTTCTGCTTTCAGGTCTGCGTGTTGTCATACATTACTCGCTAGAAAGATTTATGTTAATGGAGTCCTACTATAAATACCCCCCCCCCCCCCTCTCTGCCAAGCCT
>JAVQJL010057147.1:0-15389 GCA_036024295.1 Nannoperca obscura
AAAGTTAAGACTAGTTTAAAGTCATCTTCATTGAAAAGTACAGTGCTTTTCCTTCAAAAATAAGGACATTTCAATGTGACCCCAAACTTTTGAACGGTAGTGTATATATATATATTCTGAATTTCATTTGGGAGAATTTCGACACAAGTGGTTTGTATATTTGCTTGTCACACATTTCGCATTATGAATAGCAGTGAAGCAGATGCCCTCAAGTATAAAGTGTGTGTGTGGGCCCACATCCTCATGCATCTTAATATGCATGTTAACATTTTCTGTGTTAGTTCAGTCAGGGGTTTAGCTATGCCTTAGAAACCTATTGTGTGGGTTGGACAGGTTATTCAGCAGGGTTTGTAAATGTGCCATGTTTCTTCTGAATAAGTTAGTTATTGTTCAAGATAACATCCCATGACTGTCCAGAGCTGCATACTTTTCAAACTGCATTGTTTAAGACACTGATTCCCGTGCAAACAAGAGTCTACAGTCATGCTAGCAACTTCACTCAGGGAAAGCAAAAGTGGAACATCAGAGTGGGTGCACAAAGAGATATCATTCCATGTAGGGATTATTCCTTGTATTTAAAATAACTCCATCCAAATTCCAACTCAGGGGTAGGTGAGAAATCTGATTACTGAGGTTCTGTTTGAATATGCAAATTTACAGTACACTACCAGGTTACAGTGCATGTACATTTTCTTACTTGTGTAACATGGTTTCTCTGAATAACCTGGTTGTGCATGGTTCCTTAAGTTACTTAAACACAGAGAATGACAATGCTTACATGTTGATGTTGAGCAGGTATAATGTTTACCATGTTAGCATGCTAACACACATCTTAGTGTAGCGCGTTTCTATGCTAATATTTGCAAATTAGTTATCTTTTATGACTTTTAATAACTAAATAATTATACTGAAGTCATTCATTTTTTGCAGGTATTATGTAAAGTATTGAACAGATAAAAATGTTGACCTGATGATGTTGCTAGAAAAAATGTCATATCACCAAAATTATTACATTTCATCCTGAAGGATTTATATATGTACCTAATGTCATGGTAATTCATCCAATAGTTCTCAAAATATTTCACTGTCTACCTGGTGGTGGTGCTACAGGAAATGTCTGGATTACCAAAGTCACTAGGATTCCTCTTCTGACCATGAATGTCCGTACAGACCTTCATGGCAGTCCATCCAGTAATTGTTGAGATATTTCTGTCTATACCTAAGTGGGGGACTAACTGACTTTGCCGTCCAAAAGCCATGCTGCTAGCATGGCTAGTGGCTAGCATCTAACATCTCCTGAATCTTAAACAGTCATGTCCTGGGGGTTAAAACCTTTTACTGGATTTGTCTCTACAGGAGTCCTTTGTGTAAACAACAAAACCCACTAACTGAACCCGTCAGTTCTGTGCATAAAAGGGACTTATGTGCACATGTGAATGCGCATGCGTCCTGAGACTTTCAAGGAAGTAACCAGACTACTTTAAAGCTTTAGGATTCCTTCATTTCCGACTGTCTTGACATCTGAAAGCATTTTCTTTGATCTTGGGGCTCACCCCTGAGAATACAGCATCGCAGGCGATGACACTGATAGAGAGAGCAGTGCGCTTGAGAATGAGAGGGAAAGGAGGGAAAAACAAAAGGAAGTACAGAGAGAAAGAAAGCGGGACAGATCATAGTGGTGAAAGAGTAAAATGAAGAAGAGAGGGAGGGGGAAGAGATAAAGGAAGTGAGGGGTTACTCTAGAGGGCTTTGGTTACGTAGATAGAGAATACAAAGTGTCAAGAAAAAAGAGGACAGAGAGGTCACTCCATCCAAAGAGCTGTTTCACTGTCACAGGGCGACAGGTGTCACGGGGCCTATGAGTTAAGAAGGGGTGTAACACAACTAAAGGATAACATGTCACTGAGGGGTTATACTCTAAAAACACAATGTAAGGTCAGTACCTTTGCTCAAAGAACCACTTCCTCAATAACAAGATGCAGGGTGATCTTCCTTTTTAGCTTAATTTCCTTTAGTTTTGCGGTTGTTATAATAACATTAACCCCAATCCATGGTTACAGTAAACTGTTACAGATGAATGTCTGTCGGTCTGTCCATCCATGTATCTATAATGGATCCCACGGTTAGCATTTTACCACCTTTTATGCTTTCTGAGAACTATAATAGGGTGGAGTTGCATTTTCTTTCAACATACACCTTCTTATTGGAGACACAGTGTTGAAAACAAAGTACACAGCTCACCTATACAAAGTACTGAGGCATTTGTCAGAAGCTTTGAGGTCATGACCTATATTAAACAGACACATTGGTACAGCGTGTGAAGCAATTATGAAGGATGATTCATTAATTGCTATACAATTAGGAGCAAGACATCCTTGATCTGGTTTGACTTTGAATGTACACCTGAAATTGCACTCAGTCGTACTAACAACTGAATCAAAGTGTCAATATTCACATTATAATTCTGTCATTAAAAAAAGTGATGATTGACACATTGAGTACACAGAAGAGGAAGTCTACTGCTAAAAGAGAGACAAAATCCCAATACACACACACAAATACTTTTCCCCTTGGAATAATCCAAAATCAGCTCATCTCATTTTACGAGCAGTTACAAATTTACAAAACAACAGCAGTGAAAGGTAAAAGGTTTCTGTTACAGTTTGTGTGATTGTGTGTGTGTGTGTGTGTGTGTTGCCAACCTGCTTGTTGGGGGGAGGGTTGGTATATGGTTTCCAGTGTGGAGGAGCTCCAGTAAGAATCCAGTGAGTCCCATCTGTCTGGGAAGGGCCTGAGGCGTTAAACCAGAGAAAGGTTCCAGCCACAACAGTGAGCTGTTGTGCCTCTGGGGAGGATTAATGAGGTTGTACCCGCCTGAGGTGCATATCACATCAGTGGTATCAGATGTAACTAATGTGTAATTTTCGGTTGTCACATTTTCCCGTCTCTTTCTTTCTGTTTGTGGTATCTAATGACATAAAACACTTGAATGAATTTCATAGATACACTATTACAGAGGATGGTTTTCATTCGTATAGCCTTTAATTAATGACAGTATTAACTGATTTCTCGTTTTTTTCTGGTCACTTGGGGGCAGTGGAACAACTTCAGAGTAGCCTGAAGCAGAAACAGAATAACATTGGAGTTGTGTTCCTGACTACTCAACATTTTTAAAACCAGTACAATCTCTGGTTTGTTCTTCCCCAACTCCTCCTTAGGAGAAAACGAATCAGGGAAAATGAATCAGGAAAGGACACCTCGTGGCTGATGAGACCCAATCAGTAAGCAAACTTGAGTGTCTGCATCATCATTTTAAGTTGTCCTTACTAAAAAGCTATCCCAGAGTTTTCAAACTAATGTGGTCAGCAGCGTTTCAAAGGTCTTAATTTTAGGGTTATAAAACGCTGTACCAAAAGTTATGTGCAAAATAAATCATATTAGTGTGGATGAAGCCTCTGTCATGTTCATTGTAGTGGATGACAGAGGAGAGACTAAACTGAAACAGTAAAGTTGTGGGCCCTCAGACTTCAGAGAGCTGAGAGGAACTGCAGAGTGAGGAGATGATCCTCTGTGAGTTTGTCACTACAAGTGACACCTTTTGTATTATACATAGTTATTTTATTCAATCTTAATGTAAAAATAATGTTATGAGCAGCTTTAAATTTCCTGTTATTTCATCCTTTCATTCATTCCATTGACTATTTGTATTATCGGCTTGCATTCCCAAACACTTCATTACAAATAAGTTACTTTGTGGTCAATTTCCATTTCGAATGGGCCGTGAAACACCAGAACAGTGCAGTCAAATTTATGCTGTAAATACAATGTTATAGTTTAGTATACTGTGTACATATCGGTCTGCATTTTTAGGTACCTGAATTGTGAAATGGTGTGAAATCAATCGTGATTTATGTTCACTGACCATGTTTTACATCGCTGCTGTTCAACAATATCTGTGCATGCATGTTATGGTTACTTTTTGGGTTATTTTGGTCACCGCGTTCATAAGGTCCTCCAAAAATCAGTGGTGAGATATAAGTGGGATAATATTCCAAGAAAACAATTGTGACTATTCATCCGTTTTCTCTACCTAACATGGAATGTTTGTTCTAGAGCCTTCCCCAGTATGCATTGAGTCAGAGGCATGGAAACACGCAGGACAGGTCACCATTCACAAGCTAACATACCAACAAACACTGTCACGCTCACAATTATGCCTACAGGCATTTTAGAGTTTAAAATAGTCACCACGTACTAAGAGGTCTTTAGACGGAAACCTACTTATGGAGAACCTGCAGGACCTTCATTTTAACTCATTACTAACCAATGAGTCACAGCATATCTAAATTAACAATCAGCTGTTCCTACTTTCCCTGACGGGACTTTACTTTCAAGATGAGGACTATCATTATGATTTATTTTATAAAGATGTAAAACAGAAACTAAATGAAATTCCCCCATGACTTTACAGTACACGCTGTGGTTTGCTGGTAATTTGGAGGTAAACTAAATGAAAGCAAAGTACAAACAAAAAATGAAAACAGGATCTGAAACATTTAATGGTGATATCCACTCACTTAAGACCTACACAAGAACAAGCCAGACATGCAACCCTTCACGTTAAGCTGAAGCCTAAATAAGAACCCTGAGCACATTTACATAAAAGTCCAAAGTGACTGTAATTCTCTTACAACCACAGGAATAATCAGACCAGCACTCCTTCTACATTTTCATTCATGACAATTACATGGGTGAATGAATGAATATGTAATGAAATGATTTGCATATAGCATGTGAGCTGTCATTCTCACTTAGGATTGGACAGGGATCTGGTCTGTGGAAGCCTCCAAAGGGTCTGTCCCCTGTTATAATGGCAGTTGGCAATTAAATTAATATTAAATGATCCATTGTTCTCGCTGTCCACTGACACTGGGAGTAAAGCACCTCTGATAGTCTGTAAAAGCAATTCATGCATGAGTTTGTGTTATTTTACTTTGTGTTTATGGATAATGGTTAGCTAGCAAAGCTTTTATTGTTGTAACTGAACAGCTATGGTTTTTATTCCTTTATTCCAAACAGCTTCAGGTGCTCTTTACCACCACTGATTTGCATGTAGCTTGGGCCTGGCTGAGGGGTCAAGATGCCTTGGAGAGTTACTGTCCCAGGGTCCCCTGCAAGTAATCCAGTCCCCGAGTAATACACTCCAATGACTCTCAACTCCAATTTCTGTCATTAGAAAAAAACCCAAAATGTAGCAAAGTTTGAAGGTGCTTGATTAGATTGCTGCCTGAGACAATGGAACAGGAATGCATGAAGTCATTACAACAGGCTGTTTACATTACCTGCATTACACCTGTGTCTTTTTGGTAGGTGGGTTGTTTTTCCAGTTTATCTGTCAAAGTGGTGTTTCACAGAATCATAGATTTCACAGATAGATGCATTCAAACAACAAACCTCTTCCACTACAGCACTAGATTCAGTCCAAATGGTGTGACAATGATTTACTTGAGACATGCTTCATTTGTACAGTTTTATAATGTTATAATGGACATCTGTGAAAACAAACCACACCTTTGATCCACTTATTTTCTTTTTGAAAATAAATGTTCACCTCCACTGTTGATTTTCCAGTCCTGGAATTACTCATCGTAGATGAGATGAGATGATGTGCTGAAAACTGCAGATGTTGTTTATATAGTGGGTTTTATTTTCAGTTTGCTCTCTGAGGTGTATATTTCAGTAGTGAATATGATGGCGGCAGGGAGGGATGGGCATTTCCATATTACTGCTAAACACAGCAACACTCACTTTTAATGGCAGACCTTTATCTCTTTTGTCTGCCACTCTTTTCTGTCCAACACTTAGCTTGCAACACCCAAGAGTTTAGTACAGCATACTGTGTGTATGGTGCTGCAATGTACTGTACTTGTACATTATTACATTAACTTAATATGTTTACCCAGTGGTTGTGAACACTGTCATCTGCCGTGCTCCATCAGTACTAATGGTGTAATTGACTGTTGGGTTTTTCTCTTCATGTGGTTGCAACAAGCGATGCTATCAGCAAACCACAGGCGCCATTTCTGGACCCAACCAATAGAATGAAAGAAAACAAACAACTGCTGATCTGCTTTCTGGCAAAATGTGTGGTCTGTTAATGAAGCAATTGTGACATACTGTACTGTTCTCAGGATTGGTGGTTGTTGCTGTTAGTGTGTAGGTGTGAGACATTGCTTACTTTCGATTGACAGTAGTTCCAGTCCCAACTGTATTACATTAGTACATGTTATTAACATATAGTTAAGGCAATGCAAGGCAGCTTTATTTCTATAGAAGATTTTGAACACAAAGGCAATTCAAATATTCATTTAAAAGAGAAATGAATGTTTTTCAATACAGAATAATTCATGAGTTATCAAAGTAGTGGAATAAGTCATACCACAAATTAATTGGACAATTATTAATAACAAAGACGATAACACATTTTCCCACACTTGATTATTGTTTCCCAGTACTGTTGGCACATGTTAAACTCATAGCTATTATTTAGGATTCTTACGGTAGATGGAAGACTCTGTTGTCTGTCAATTTTCATGGTAATAGCTTAATGTTTTGTTAAGTTGTTGCCAAAACACATATGAGGGATTAAAGGATTCATGTCATCATCTAAAGAACGAATCAGTTACATAACATTGTTTCATAAAGCCTATCATTATGCAAATTAACCTATGGACACATCTTCCAAATCTTTAACCACAAACCTGCAAAACTGTTTGATCGAACCCTGGTAAGTTCGTGTGTAGCATACACATTCAGGCTTGTCAAAACAAGTACTGTTTTATATAATCCCTCCATTTCTATCAAAATGATTTTCGAAACAGCTCAATTATAAAATAGCATAATGTAATGAGGCTTAATGTCTTGACAACACCAACTACTTGGAAAAGGCCCCTTTCAAACAAAACACATCACATTCCAGACTGACTGAGAATCAGATGAGAAATTTTGCACAACCATATTTGTGACGTAATACCTCTAGTTTTATCAATCTTAGAATTCCCTATCAATCAATAAACAGACTTTATATAAGGTTTAGAAATTAAACAGTGATACTACTGATACTGACATTGATTAGGCTAACTAGGCACAAATGAGGGAAGATTTGTCTGTATAAAAAAAGGTATGTTTTCAAAACTTTATATAAACTTTAAAATGTTCAAAGGTTAGTATTTACAGCTATTATTTAGGTTGCTTATTGTAGATAGAAGACTCTGTTCACTAGAGGTACTCAAACTTTAAAATGTTTAGATTCTTTAGATGATGTGTTCATTTATTACATTTTGTGTTGTTTAATTTTTTTTCCCCTAAATATTCCAATTAATTTCAATTTGGGCCCGTGGGGGCCAGAAGGTTAGAAAAGCAGACTTGTGTACGGAAGGTCGCCAGTTTGATTCCCGGACTGAAAAAGCAGCGCATTGGCATCGTCCCTCACAGGCTGCATTCAGGCACAATACTGAATGTGGGTCACCTGTGTTTTGGCAGCCCAACACATAATCACATGATGGAAGAAAATAAACTGAAAGTGCAAAAATCTATATATCATGTCATGTCATGCGTGAGATGGGTCACTGAAACGCCTCCTGTGTAGTTGTCGATGTTACTTCAAACTTTTAAATGTTCAGCTTCTTAATAATGTGTGTGTGCCTCTATTCCAATTGATAATATACATATCATTCCTCTTTTTCAACCTTTTGTTTTTCATTTAAATGAATGAGTGGAATGTTCAAAATTGCCTATTTGAACCTGTTTAAACACTTTTATCCCCTTCATACTCATTCATACTTTCATCTACTGTACAAATCAACAGAAAACGTATGCTTTATTCAGAACGTTGCAGAGTTGGTAGTGCTATATGTGGGACCCTTTTGAAGATGGAGACTTCAGCCTTTCAGGTTAAAATAAATAGTACGGAAGAACCCAATAAGTTTGGGAAATGAAAGTAATATGTACATTAGAGAAGGTAACTAGTAAATGATTACAATACATGATTAACACACTTAGTTACTCATCACCACAACCCCTAATCCCAGTATATATATTGTTCTTAAAAAAACATCTGAGAAGACAAAAAGATAGCAAATCCTCACCTTTTTTGTTGTTTGAATGCAAAACTCAGGTGGGTTTATGTAAACGAAAACATTTGATTGTGTGACAGAAATAATATTAGCATTTTCCTTTTGAATTTTGTGATACATTCTGATTAACACTATCTTTGCAATGTCTGGGGAACAATTACAACAGGTTTATGCTACATAACCACTTGTCGAATGGACGAAGGCAACTGCGTAAGTTTTGGCACTCCAATTCTAAGCTCTTTTCTGCTTCTTCTCAAAAAAGGATAAAAACAAGAAATATTGACTTAATGTAAAAAACAGTAAAACACTGAAACCAAGTAAATATAAAGAAACTAGAACTTCCATAAGCAAATGACCGATTTAATGAAGAGAAACATTTTTACGGTGGTAAGTAGACTCCTCTTGACTCGTCATCTTGACTAATCTGTGGTGGACAGTCCGGACAGAGGAGAGGGCTAGGTGAGATAGCGACTTCTCTCTAACGGAAATGCAAGAGGCCCGAGTCTGATAAGAGCTGTGAAGAACTGTCGAGCCATCTGCATGTGCTATGCAAGGCGATAACACAGATCAACACACAGGATTCTTATGTCATTGAATGTAAAGTTATGCTGGAAAAACAGGAAGTGAGCATGAGAATGTGATCAAAAAATATGAATTTGCCAAGAACTTTCGTATTTGGATATAATGGCCAAAGCATTCAGCTTTCTCTTTTTGATGTAGAACGTAATACTTCAATTTACTGTAATACTTATTTAAACTGTTTTGAAACAGCCTAAACAAAGCCTGTCTCCTCAAAATTACATTTGTATACAATATGTAGATACGTTTTAAACATAGACTGTATATAAAGATGGATGACACGTCTCCACTTCTTCCCACTGTGCAAAAATCAAGCCAAAATATCCCAAATACGTGTGCTGGGCTGTTGATGTCTTTTAGAGCCAGAGTCTGTGCACTAGTGATCCGCGGTTTCGAGGTCCCGCCCATACACCCATCTGAACCATTCGCGAGCACATTCACAGTTGTCAATCATGATGTGACACCCTCTTTTTATAGCATCAAATAACTCATTTAAACCAAACTTATTAGAAAAATAAACACACAAACATCAGTGTGATGAGAACTACCTAAAATAACAGAAACCTTCTTTGGGAATATTTTATTTGACGTGTACTTTGATAAACAGTTTAAACCATGTTCTATCTGCTAACATGGAGGGGACGGGGTTTATGACCTATACTGCAGCAAGTGACCAGGGGGCGATCGAGATGTTTTGGCTTCACTTTTGGGGAGCTGTCATGTCATCCATCTTTATATACATGGATGTCTATGTTTTTAAAAGATACATAATGTCAACATATCAAGCCATGGGATTGAACCACCAACCATGTAATAAACTAACACCACATGAGCTGCAGTCACCAACATTTCACAGTAATACACGATTCATTTGATAATCTTTAAAAATGTATTTCAGGAATCAATATGAGTAATGTATTATTAAGAGAGGAATCAGTTAAGTATAATATATATATACAGCTGGTCGATTAACCTGCTATAGTGGTTTGTCATAGCTAATGTTGTCTCTAAATGCCTCAAACAATCTGCCAGGTGAATAGTTTGATCTTGAGAGAATAGATTGCGGCTGACTGAAACCATCGAATGACCCAGAAACTGCAAACACTTCATCAGCATTTAAATAAATCACACGTTCAAATCTCCATGTGAAAAATGTGCCAGTAAACACCAAGCCATAGTAGCACTGGAAAGTGGTGAAATATGTCACTCAAATATGTGTGTGTGTGTGTGTGTGTGTGTGTGTGTTTCTGTGCAGATTTCTGAGTGTGTGCAGCCGTGTGATAGCGCTGTGCATATTACCTCTTTGGTCAAGTTTGTTTTTGGTGCTCTGCTTGTTGAAACAGACTATTAAAGGTTGGAGACAGACTTGGTCAAACAACAGTTATCTGAAGTGGAACCCATTAGCCCTCTAAATGTGACAGGAGACCGGGGTAAGTATTTAGCAAAAGTCCGTGAGCCCATATGATGACAAATTAGGGCTGAGAAAACTTGTCAAACCAATTTGAAAAGCCAAAAGATGAATGTATGCCAGCTAAGCCTTGTGCAAAACACCCAAAGACCACCTCTGGGTTTTCTGAGAAGTTTATGCAGCAGAGAGGAATTAGCCTGTCAGTGATGAACTCTGTGGGAAATGGCATCATTAGCTCCAAATACAAATTAAGACTTAAATGCTAGCTTTTCTGAGAAAGACAAACAGACTGATAAATGGACTCAGGTATCTCAAGATGAGTCAACAAAGAAAACCTCCCTTTCATTGTCAGTGGAGCAGCTTCATGGTTTTCTCTTGATCAAATAAAACTTCCTCGAGAGAGAGAGCAGGGCATACCGAGAAGGAAAATGTAGGATTGAATATAAACAAGAAGTTTTTTCCCTTTAGATTCCACTCAGCAATATTGTTTCCAAAAGCATAATTGCCGAAAACATGTAACCTCCATGCTTAACATTTCGTTGTGTGATTGATGTATTATATCGTTCTGCTGTGTTGGCCCTTTTAAAGGCATAAGTATGCTTCACAAGAAGTTAGATGCTGGATTGTCTGCAGCAGCAGATACCAGACACTCCCTTTCCAACAGAAGAATCGTAGAGGCTTGTGTCAGACCATTTTTTTTTTCTGAAACATCAGATAATCATAATCATAAACCGATAATCATGTCCACTTTTCTACAGCTTGAAAAAGTAGGCAGTGTTTGAACTTACGCTTCACGTTTTTGCTTCCTTCACTTTTTGTGTGTACTCTCGAGGGCAACACCATGAATGCCTTTGAGGAGAGACATTTGCCCCACCTTCAACTGTGGCCGTTCTGAACAACTACACACATCATAAGAACTTGTTAGCTTGAAGCCTATCTGTGGTCACCAGCTCCTTTTGCAGCTTGGAAATTGTTAATTAAAGGAAAACCTGAACAAATGACTGGAGAAATTTACCCAATGAGTATGAAATTGATGTGCTTACAAATGCTCCTTCACCATCATCAATGAATTAATAGTTTTGTGAAAAAATGGTGTTCCTCTTTTCAGTAGTCTGTACCCTTGAAAGATCTTTTCATTGATGCTGCTTTGAAGGCTTGTGATGGGCTAAGACATTGTACTTTGTTTTTTCCTTTCTTTTGTCACCCATCAATATAATACATACATACAGTATATTATGAAACCAAACTTGATGTGACCACTGTTCACCACAAGTCTTGTCTCAAACAGACCATCTTTTGGGATTAACTTTTATTTCAATGAAAATTTCCCCTTTAAAGTTCTGCATTTACAGTATGATGGGATATCCTGGGTTTAGGTGTGTGCATTTGCATGTGTGTGTGTGTGATTGCGTGTATCTAGCTGGATCGTTGCTTGATAGAAGCTAACACTGGCTATTGCTCTCTTTGTAGGAGGCTCTGCGGTTTTTCAGGGCCTAAATCTCATAATGGCTTCAATAACAGCTCATATCTTCGTGACAGCTATTTCAAAGGCCAGCAGGTTTAGTGTACTGTACACCACAATTCACACTGACAGCACAGCACATACAATACAAAATTGATTATATAACACCCTCAGCAAAAAAGAAAAAAGAAAAGCAGGATGGAAATGGGATTGTAAAACAATTGGCAGTTTAGCATGTGTGCCATAAAAGTGTTTTCCTGAGGATAGGCTTTACAGAACAGCTCAGTGCTGCAGATAAAGGTGGACCGATTTATACATTTTTTTTAGGAAAGAGATATCAGGGTGTGGATTTCACTAAATGATCACATCAATTGTATTTAACTATACTAGCATAACTCTACTGTGTTACTGAGATACTGCTTTACCATGATGGTGGTGTCTAAGTAAATGGATATACTGTTTATACATTAATGTTGTCAGCTGGAGCGTTTAACAACTTCATATACTTTTGAGTAATTTAGTCTGTAACACTGCATCATATTCAAATGTATTGCAGATCAAATCTTTATTTGCAAAGTAACTAAAAACTGTAGCTGTTGAACAAATGTAGTGGCAGTAGTGTGGTTAACAATACAAAATATCCATTTCATTTGTAGTGGAAATGATTTAAAAAGTAGCAGAAAATGGAAATACTCAAGTTAAGTACAAGTACTTCAAAATTGTGCTTAAGTACCTACTTAAGTAAATGTACATAGTTAGTACTTAGTTATTTTTCACAAATGGTGTATTCACAGACCAAAACACAAACAATGGACCGGTTTGCTTGATAAGAGAGCTTGAATCAACAACACTTGTGAAGCCACGGCTGCCAGTGTTGCATTGTTAGTGGTTGTTGTGGACTGGTTTAGCAGCACTAAATGACTTGTGTTGCCAGACCTAATGTCAATGGTCTGCAGTGTAAACATTGACATTACACAAGGTGACACCACATCCCTCTGCTTTGTCAGTGAGTTTATTCATTACTGAAGACTACAAGTTTGAAAATGAAAATGATCTTGGGGTGTGGTGTCCTCATCTCTGCTTGAGGCTAGCGGCATGAGGCTACATTAAGTGCTACTAGCATAACAAACCCGGATTCCCCAACAGAACTGTAACTTGACTGTCAGTCAAGTTGCATCATGGGTAATTAAGGCACATGGTTTGGACAAGGAAGAAGAATAAAAATACGGAATAAAAAAAGATGACAACTCTCGTGCTGCTGCATAAACATTGATCCTTTTTTTGATTGCTTCCTACTTAAGCATTGTGTCTGTCAGTCACGTAGCTCAGTAACTGATTTCTTATCCCTTGAAGAGAATTCCTTTTGTCAAGTTTCCAGCAATGATGAATAATAATGTTTTTCCTTCATACAGTCAAAATGTACAATATGTAATTTCTTCTAACTTCTGAAACTACCTTTGAATCATTGACAGGTTTGTACACCTCGGCTGATGCTGCCAAATGCCTTCAAAATGTTTTTCTTGGAAAACAACAACAAAAAAAGATTAATTACTTACATCAGTATTCAAGAATCCCAAAGGTAACGTGTCAACAGATAAAAGATTGAAAATGATGACTCCCAACCAAAGACTTTGCATTATATGATTTTTAATCTGTATCAACCACACATTCATATTCAAATGTGTGTGCGTGTGCGTGTGTGTGTGATTGTGTGTGTGTGCAGATATCCCTGTGTGTCACATCAGTGCTTGCATGAGATCAAATTAAGATAAAACACGATAGATATTAACAATATTCATATGCTTTCACTCCCATTACCACACACTCACACACACACCACTGAGAAGGAATCTGGACTCTCTGCCAGAATTTGGTATGAAATTACATAATATGATCTGATGCCAGCTGACTCCTACAGCAATACCCACTGTGTATAAATCTTTACAGTATGTGTGTGCGGCCAAGTCTGAACCTGTTCACACACCTTAAGGCGCAGAGGAATGTAATTTAGTCAAAACCAGCCTCCCTGGAGAACACCATGAACCACAAACATGCTGTTGAGATTTTATAACTGACTCTTCCAATAACAAATCAAACTGTAAAACGGAGTGCTGATTTAAATGCATGTTTAAATCTGCCAAAGCTAAAGACACAGGAAATACTTTTTTGTTTCTAAAATCTGCAAAACTCTCAGTGCATGTATTCAGAAATGTCCCTCTCTTTCCACCTTCCAAACACAGGCCTCTCCCCTCCTCCTCTAATGAAGAGGCTCCCAGCCTGGTCCCAGTCACTCATCCTGCTCTGCTCCCCTTTGTCTCTGCTGAGGCGGGGGGGATGTAATTGGCCGAGTCTGCTCAGGTGAAAGCAGACCTCTTGTCTGGGGACACAAAACCGTCTCTCTGTGTGTGTCTGCAGTGCTGCAAGGTCAAAAGGACATGCCGTTTTCAGACACACATACACACACACACAGCCCTCTTCACTCATCCTCCAGCCCCCAACAATCACTGCAGCTACCTGGGAAAGGTAATTATTTGCTCTCCTGTCTGTCTTCTAGCTTTCAGGGCACTCAGCTGCCAGGTCTGAAAATAAACAGAGACAGAAAAAGTTTGTACCTCTTGTTGCTCTCAATTCCATGTTGGATACATTTATGTATCTTTTCTGAAAGTTTCAGATGAGCTTCTCAGTCGTGAAAACCTTGTATTTGTATAAAAGGTCTGTGTTCAACCGTGTCCTGTACAGCTATGCATCCTGCAACCACTCCACATGCTATGTCCATCAACACACATGTTGTTCAGCAGGATGCACGTGCCCACACATTGTAGGTTGTTCACAGTCAAACAGAACATAATGTAAAATGTACTTCCAGCTGATAGAGGTGCAGTCTGGCCTGTACAAACATGTAGAGCTGAGCAGAGCTGCTCAGAGGGCAGAAATAATCCCAGAACCACAGCTGCTGATGTCAATGACAAAGAAAAGACTTTAGCCAGTTAATGAAAATATGATTACAACTAGCATGTTTTATTTTTATTGACTGATGACCATGTCAGTTATAACTCACATTGATAACTATGCAGAGGGCTCTAGTGGGGACTCTATCATCTGTCAGTCATCCATTTTGATTAAGACTAAAATACCATGAGATTTTGTACAAACATTCATGGTCCTCAGAGGATGAAGCCTAATGACTTTGGTGATTTTCTGACTTTTCAACTTTTCAAGCCACCATGGGGTCAAAATTCCATTTTGCCCAATACTTTAGTTTATAGCTAAATACCTATAAAACTAATAATGTTCTCAAATTCCTTAGCTGTACCTTGTGTTTAGTGCTAATAAGCAAATGTTAGCATTCTAATTCAATTCACTTTTATTTATATAGCACCATATCATAACAAAGTTATCTCAGGGCACTCTATCGCACGGAGCAGGTCGAGACCAACTACCATACTAACCCCAAACTAAGATGACAAACCTGGTAAATAAGGCGACAAGCACAACAACTTGTTCTTTCACCATTGCTCCATTTCCATTGCCTGGAATATCCAACCAATAGAGCTATTGGGAATTCGGGCTCTACAGTGAAAATAATTAGCTTTAGCAAAATATAAGTCTATGTGGTAGCAATTTATTTTGACATCCTAGTGCTGATACTAAACAATCACGTAAGAACACATAGATGTTTAACAGCCAAACACCTTTTCCCTTCAAAACTTCAATTCAGGCCTAACACTTACTATTCTCTCAGTTGACTGAACTGTATCTCACTATTGTCTTTATCACCTGAAACTAAGTAAATGACACACAATAG
>JAVQJL010057148.1:0-11675 GCA_036024295.1 Nannoperca obscura
TCTACGAGTTATGAGGTATTTACTGGTTTAACGGGAATAGTTGACGTTTACATTACTTGCATTTAGCTTTGTAGAACCGGTAAATAAACACACTATACACGCTCCACCACAGCCAGCAAGACCGTGCGGCCGTAGCCAACATACAAACATACTAAAACAAATGTCAAAGTGACATAAAGTTAATAACTTACCATCCAGAAACGTCCTGTTGTAGACTTGATTCTTGAACTTGTTCCGGAGCCTCTTGTTGCTCAGGGTCTGACTCTGGTTTAAACCTATATGGTTGCAGTGCTGTGTTTTTGCCAGCGGCCTTGTTTCTCCCAGTTTTCACACGTTGCCATGGTAGCAGGAGGCGCAGGAGGTAGGGCAGGTCGTCAATTGTAGGGTTGGCGGTTTGAACCCCGGCCTGTCCATGTGTCGAAGTGTCTTTGAGCAAGACACTTAACCCCCAGTTGCTCCTGATTTGGAAGTCGCTTTGGATAAAAGCGTCTGCTAAATGTAATGTAATTTAATGTAGCAGAAGGGGGGAGGGGTCAGAGTAGGAAGCGTTGTGGCTCATTATCATTTAAAGAGACAGGAGCTAAAACGGAGCGTTTCAGACAGAGGGTGAAAAGAGGTGCTGCAGCAATAGTCAGTATGAGAAAAATAATCTGTTTTTTTAACATTAAGGCATGTTAACCTGTTCCAGTAAAACACCCAAATAGAAGTATGAACCTGAAAATGAGCATGTTATGTCCCCTTTAAAGCATTACATTTTTCCAGAACTAAAGATAAGTTCATACATAGATGCATTACATCTCTGATCATTCTGATAATATCGGTCTGTCTATCTATCACTTTGGTCCAGACTGACATATCTCCAAAACTATTAAATGGTTGTAAAGACATTCAATATCCCCAGACGATGAAGCCACAAACCGACACAGCTTGTTTTTATCACCATCAACTCTCTCTCTGTTTAAAGATGTTAAAATGTCCTCCTTGATCTTTTTCCAGCTGTTCACTAACTCCTGGTTGAGGACCTTTGTCCCTTTCCCAGTGGATCTTGTGGATGGTTTTGATCTGATGTTGTCTGTTTTTGAACCTTGTATTAAGAATCTACACACACACAAATACAGTGATAATCAATAAAAAAGAAAGGAAAGAAATGTTCCACTGTCCAACAGTGTAGTAAATGCTGTTGTGTGTCAGCAGGACAGAGTTATGCATGTGCATCCTTAACTAATGTTGTGTGCCTTTTCCCAACATGACAGTGTGACCTTGAACAAATAAAGTGTGAACACTCTGTGTGAGAGTGTTTCCTTTTCACCTCCGTGTCCATCCATCCACCTCTCCCTCCTCTCTCGTGAGGGAAGCCACACTCCATTGGAATTAAATATTCCACTTGCTCTCATTTCTATTTCTATTCCCCCTCTCTCTGACCTTTCCCAGATAGCACTCCCTCATTTTCATTCCCCATCTTGCTGACCTCTCCCAGACAAGCCAGCCAATTATTTTCACTTTACAACCATAAAGAGCAGCAGGGTGCAGCCACAGTCACACAGGGTCACAAAGGACATATGGTGCAGAGCCTTCAATGTGTGTGTGTGTGTGTGTATGTGTGTGTGTGCTGTTTACACTGAATACAAGAATCATGTCCTATCATCTGCCCAAGGGACTGCAGCTGTTTCAAGGTAAAGAACTAATTTTGACAAAACATCATGCCACGTTTTCCACTCTACAGTTTACAGTCTTCACTGAAATAAACTATAGTAAAGTTCTAAAAATGAAAGTAAATCATACACTATGAACAGGCTGCAATTAAACAGTATTTTAGTGCTCTGAATTGACAATTCTTGCACTGTGTAATCACAACAGAAATGAAGCAATGGTAGCACTTCCTTTTCTGCTTGAGTGTGAGCTACACAGTTAATCAGCAACAGACATTTTTTATATATAATTAGGTTGGGACCTTCCAACAAAACAGAGCTCTTTTCTGAAGTGAATAAAACAAACGTATATCTATAAACTACATAGTTCATTGTCTAACTAGGGATGTTAGTCATTCCATCCATAGATTATTTCTACTGTTTCACTGCTGCTCAGGGCCGTATTTATCAAGCATGTCAATGTAGGAAAGCACTCCTAACTGGCCAACAATTCTCAAAGGAACGCATTTTTGGGTTAGGAGTAAAAGCAATTTATCAACGTAAGAAATTCCTATCTCGGCCAAAAGTTAGGAGAGCTCCTGAAGTGTTAGGACTGGCCAGGAGATGGTGTTATTCTGCAGGAGGAGAGATGTTTGGGAATTCTTGGTAACATTAAGCATAGTAAAAGATCGTTTTGTCAGATAGAATATTTTTTTAGACTGACTTTGTACACAATGCAGAAGAGAACACATGATGTCTTCCGAAACCAATGTCTTCACAACCAACAGAGGCACTGTGCAGCAGCTCCTCAGAAAGTTGATTTGCACATTCACCTGCTGCGAGTTCATTGGGTATCCCATGGCCTGAAACAAGGAAGCATGGTAATGAAAACAAAGCAATGCTGTTTATGTTGTATGTGGCTCGAGTATAAAAAACTAAGAGTAATAAATAATTATATATTCAGTTTAGCATACCTGGGATCCTACGTGCATTCTGTGATTGCACCACTCTGCCTAGTCCAATTTGGCTTAATTGACATGTCAGGTTTGAGATACAGAATTTAGTATGTTGACTACTTCAATGGGTAGTTCACTCGATTGTTCACCCAAATCCTTTCCTCTCAATGATTCTGTTGTCCACAAAAAATGTTTTCAGATGTTATGAAAATACAACTGCAGAAAATGTAATCGTGTGTTTGTTGATGTTGGTGTGTGTGTGTGTGTGTGTGATAGTCAAGATACTTCTTTGTCATATTCAGTGACGTTTTAATTATGTGTCACATATTGTGCAACTAAGTCTGCTGCAGGTAATCAAATCTGTTGCTTTTTACTGTCATCTAGCTCTGTGAAGTTTGGGATTAACAAATGAAATGTCTACAATGCTATTTTTATATGTATTGCATTTTAAGAGGAAGTGCAGTCTCACCTGTCATGCATTGACCACAGATTCCTCTGTGAGACTGTGGTCTCACTATGGTGATCTAAACACACACATGCCTCATCTGAGGGGTGTACTATGAAATGAGATGAATGGGTTAGAGAGGTATGTTGAGGCTACAGTCAGAGTTTTCAATGTCTCAACAGTGGCTCTATTTTAACCTGGCTAGATTGCCATAATAACTTATGCTTAACACCTACCTTTCTCTGGAGTAAGTGCCACCCTTTCACTAGTCAACTCCTTTATAAATGGCATCTCCATTCTTGCAAATTCTCATGGACCTGGGTGCTAGAATTGTTCTCTTCAGAGGGAGTGTTTAGAGATTGAACTGATCCATTGGCTCTTCCTGTCGATATTCTCAGAGTTATATAAATTGTCACCTAAGGGAATACGTTATACATGGAGACTTGTTGATCTGTAAAAGTGTAATACCACTGAAGGAAGTTGTTAAATTACAGAATGCATTGTGTCCACACGAAACTACACGCATGCAGTTGGTGATGCAGAAAATCTGAGCAGGAATATTCCACACTATTCACAATAAATTACTGAATATTTCAATATTAGGTTTGTAGTGTTCCATGACAATTTGCCAATATAATCAAAGAAGGCTTCTATAAAATTGCAGGTAGTATTTATTAATATTTCATTATTAATCAGTATGATGTTTACTTGCATATGAAATGCAGAATAACTCCTTCATAGGATTCCCTAGGGTTAATATAACGTTCTTTCATAGTATAGATGTTCAGGTAAACTATTTGGTTACTCATTTTTGTCAGATGATTGGTGGCACATATGCACACTGCATGCAGGTGTGCTAAATCTTTGTAAAAGTGCTGCACAGTAGACTTTGCACATTTGACAAAAATATTCACATACAGCACATATGTTTTTACTGTACTTTGTCACCATAAATAAGCACAATGCTTTCCCTTTAAAAAGATTTTGTAGCCCCCTTTAACTGCAGTGAATATACAAAGAATAAACACTGAAAATTATAAAAATAATCAAAAAAGAGACCAAAGTCACAGAACATCAGAAAATCAACATGAAAAGTCATCTGTCTGTATGTGTGTGTGTGTGTGTGTGTGTTGTTTGACCGATATACTCCGATATACACTTTCCTATGCCGGTCATTTTTGACCGGGAACATCACAGGTGTTACAAAGTTGATTAGACAACTCAAATTTCAATGAAAATGGTGATCAGCAATTGTATATGTTCAAATGCCTAATGTGGAGGATATCATAAGGCCTTGAGGCAATTAGAGAAATGTTTTTATATGACTTTATGAAGTTGTAAATCAGTCAGATTTGACCCCAACACCACAGGAGGGTTAACCTGAAATGCCTTTGCAGATGACTTGTGATCAGCAATTAATGGTCCAATGTATGGATGTTAGATAGCCTGTCTCTGTTCATGACTCCTGCCTTTTCTAAGAGTCATTACTGAGTAACCAGTTTGTGCAAGGTATGGCAAATATGCACAATTAACTCTGTTGCTTGTTAAATTGAGACAATGATCAAGTAATTTCCGTCTCTCTTTATTAACAGGATATTTTGATGGACTTCTAATTCATGACCCCCTATCCTGGCCCACAGACACCACCACAAATGTGTTTTAATGTGGCCCTCATTAAATGTAGGGTCAGGATAGACGTGACCTTTGGATCTCTCCCAAGCAGGCTTGCCAAATACCGTCAGCATGTGTGGTGCTCCACAACATTGCCCCTAAAAGGAGAGATAGAGCCCCCTGTGCCACTGGTGGCCACCGACGTTGTGCACCCCATCACCCTCGATCACCCCACTGGCATATGTCCACTTATGTGTATATATGTCTTTATGTGTGTATATAGATACTCAGGTCTGGTTCTGTGACAGGCCATCACAGAACCAGACCTGAGCATCGCGTGACTGCTACCTTGCTGAACTGCTGGGGTTTGTACACGTGTGTCCACACAGTTCCTGCTGCCAGCTCTATCTTTCTACATAGAGTTTGCCTTTTAATGGCCATCAATAATAATTTATTTTATTTTATTATACATTTAATGTATAACCTGAAAGGTGTAATGTAGTATGGCTATCAACAAATAATTTTCACTCTTTATTTTGACTAGAACCATGCACATCACAATAAAAATAATAGGCGAACCTCTAGATGTTAACTCGTAAACATGGGCACCAAATTAAAAAGCAAGAGGTCACGTCGGCGGTGTGGCCTGGTCGTCATTGATAATGCAGGAAACTATTGAACTGGAGGGATGTTGTGTTCAAGAGAGCATTAAAGGGGAAGTGTTCCCTATCACACATACTAATTCTTAACCATTTTTTTTATTCCCTGTTGTTGATGTTTTTTTTACATTAATTGTATTGTCTGCTCTTTACCTCTGCAATTGCTGGAATAAGGTTTTCCTTCTGGTACCACAACAACTGCCACATTTGGGATTGTTATCTGGAGCTGACACATCTCTCTCAATACTAAACTCATCTCCTCAGCTGTTTATAACATGGTAGACTTGAACTATTTGCTGCAGCAGTATCTGTAATCACTATGTAATGTACTTGCAATGCAATAATTTTATCACACAGCTGTAGTAACAAGTTAGATTAAGATTTTGCTTTGTGTATTTGAGGCTCTGTGTCATTTTTCAGATGTCGATGACTTGTTATGTTTGAGGGCCAGGGAAGTTCATTATTTCATTAATAGCAATGATCAGAAAAAAGATTGTAATTTTACCTAAGTCGGATGTTGCATGCAGGGCTTTTACTTGTAGTTAAGTATTTTTACAATCCATGTACTCGAACTTGTACATACATTTAGATAGATAACATTTAAAAAATAGATTGTCTGAATATCCAACATGAAACTGTCTACACCAGGGTGTTGACCGCAGTATCCCAAAAGTTGGTTTCATAATTTGCTGCACGATGTTAACTATGCATAGAAAGCGTTCATGTGGCATCATATTGTCATGCCAAACCTCAGTCATGTTTTGCTTTATACTGGCTCATCCATCAGAAACATAGGCTTTTTAAACCTGTGAAACTGATTAGGCTACCATCATTTAGAACGTGTCAAATCAAGACATATTACTCAATATTACAGATTATCCTGAATGAGCTCAAAAGTTGAAATGACATTTATCATGTAAGATTCAGTAAATCTTTATTCATTCCTAATAACTTTGTGGAGTCCTTTTTTACGTGACATGCTTCATGTTTCCACCTGCATGCATCTCCATGATTGTCATTCTTGCAGTTCTGTGAAACAAATAGCATGCTGGCATTACCCACATTACAAGTTATATTTTATTCTATTGTTTCCACGTTTTTTATTCAAATGGAATACATTGTACCATGTGTATAACGTGGCTGGGTTCCATGTCTACTGTTAGAGCAATGAGCTCCAAGTTAGGCAGACTCATCCCCACCAGAGATGAGCCCAGTGAGGGTCGTGTCATCTGCTAACTTCAGGTACTTTATGGAATGATGGAGATGTAGCTGTTAGTGTATATGGTGAAGAGCTGAGGGGAACCATTGCTGATGATGGTGAGATGTGTTTTCCCAGCTTCTCGTGCTGCTTCCTGCCAAACAGGAAGTCTGTGATACACCTGCTGTGGAGTCAGACACACTCAGCTGGGAGAGCTTGTCCTGCAAAAGAGTCAGGATGATGGTGTTCAAAGCAGCTGACGTCAACAAACAAGGTGCTCAAATGACTTCATTACCACAGAGGTCAGGGCGACGGGTCTGTAGTCATTAGGTCCTGTGGTCCTTGGTTTTTGGTGTAATGATGATAATGGAGAATTTGAAGCAGGCTGGCACACAGCATGTCTCCAGTGAGGTGTTGTATATGTATGTGAATGTAACCCACCTGCTGCGGTTGTCGCCCAGTATGCAGGCAGATCTAAGGTTCTAGGTCTACGAGGAGGTTGGGGTACAATTGTCACAACTCGGGGAACGGGGACCCAGAAAGCAGACGTAGGCTGAGGAGGAACAGTCAAATACTTTTATTAAACTCACTTGAAACACAGGACATGGAATGCAGGACACCGAACGCAAACGCAGGAACGCAGACCGTACAAAGGAAACCACCAGACTAAATAGTCGACGTAAACGAGGAAAACAGAAACAGGTGCGTCTAAGGCCCAGGTGACTAATCAAAAAGGGAGGGAAACCAGACAAAGACAGGAACACGGAGACAGACAGGAATTACCAAAATAAAACAGGAAACAGAAAACCAACATCAGGGATCGTGACAACAATGAAGCAGTGAAGTGAGCAATAGCCCTTCTTGATGCTACCTTCAATAACTCACACCAACAACTGAATTCTTTTTAGATTAACGTATGTATTAACGTTTCTCTTTTTTTCTTCTTATCTCAGTTACTTTTTAGTTTAGAAACAATACATACCAATGTTCCCCAATTAAAACAACCATTCCAAAAGAAAAAAGCATCTCAAAATAAATTGTCCATTCACAATATGAAATAGATTTGTGTGTTTGTTAAATAATGTTCCATGAGCTTCCTTTCTGGTTAAACTCAAGTTTCCTACCACTATCCTATGCAAGGGAAAAACTGTCCACTCTGGCTCCCATGATGACAGAAGATGATGATGGAGTTAATGGAGATGATGAAGATGGCAGTCCAGAAGGCAGTAGAATGCTGGCAACTTGAGCAACGGAGTTCTCAATACGTCTTGGCAACAAATAGAAAAAAGACCAGCCTGCTTCCATTCTCTCAGTTACTCCATGTCACAGTGCAATTGTGTTCTTTTCCCCTTTCAGTAAAAGCAATACATAATATCAACTATGATCTATGAACGGAAAATATATTTCGCTTCGTGGTTTCGGCTTTTAGCTGAATTAACAACCTAACCTTTACTAATTGCGCAACATTTAACAATTTCAATTAAACATACCGATTATAACTTCATCAGGTTATTAACTTATCCCGATTGTTTTTTTAATATACAATGAATCTTCAAGGTTTAGCAAACCCTCGAGGTTAGCAACAACTGCAATGCTAATGCTTAATTCAACTAGCAGCTAACTCACCGGAATTTCGATACACACACAGTTGGGAGTGAGTCCGCAGCTCCGTGGCTGTTGTATAACTGGTTTTCAGCTTCCAAGAATCTCTCCTTGGTTTTTATAACTCTTCAATTTCAATTTATGAATCTAATTGACTTTTTTCTTGAGCTACAAGCTGGTCCTACTTTCGGCTCGTGTCTCGTCTCTCTCTCTACAAAAAACACGTCATGTGCATTCTGCTTCCCTCTCACAATGCAGCCACAAGAGGGCAGTATTGGACCGAATCTGAGGAAACAATTATTCTAATATCGTCCTGATGATTTTTCTTCTCTTCTTATGGGCGATCAGAACTACCTGGCTACATGAACACTGGAGACAGCTGATCAATACAGTGTTTCAGGGAACCCTGGTCTAAAAACATTCAATCTTGCTGTAGCCAAGGCTACTGAGAGAGAGCCATTCACTTATGCACCTCAGCAAGAAGGGCATAACAGGGAGTACAGGGAGAATCCTGAAAAAAGATGCAACCCAGAAACCAACGTGATATTGAAGAGGCATAACAATACCAGATACCAAAAACGTGGTGAAACAATTGAAGCCCACAAAAAGACAGTGACAAAGATGTCAGGCCCCACTATCTTCTCCATCCTCGACACAAAATGTTACTTCTGGCAAATTAATTTATTAAGTTTGTGTCTACCTTATTAATGTAAATCCGATGTTATGATCTTTACCAACTCTAATATATATATATATATATATATATAATATACAATACCAGTCAAAAGTTTGGACACACTTCTCCATTCAAATGAATGGGAAGGTGTGACTGGTACTGTATATAATGTAACCAAACCAAGCAGTGCTTCTGCTAAATGCTCCACTTTGTTCCCCAGTCTCTGACTGTGTCTGTGTGCTGTTTGGTGATGGTAGTGTACAGTGGGTTTATCTGAGATTTTCGCCTGAATACAGCTGCCTGCTGCTGCTGAAACAATGCTGTTGAGAGTGGTGAGACTGAACCAAAAAGAAACCAAACAAGCCAAAGAATGAGCTGAAAGAAGTCTGTAGAGTTGTAGTAATTTTCTGTGGGTTCATCATTATGAGCAACATCTTTCACATTAGTAGTCATTTGACCCATTGTTAATATTAATCCAATAACCATATTTAATGTGAAAGCATGTGATAATATTTATGGTTTTTAGGCTTCATTAATGTCTGTTATTTAGCTGTCTCTCATGACATAATTTTATTGAGGCCTTACTAAAGGCAGATCCCAAGTGTACAGATATAGCCAATGGCTTTACATGAAACACTTTTTTTGCCTTATCACATAGATGTCATTTAACATTTGTTTAGTAAATTTAGTAAACATTATGTAAAGTTTCCATAAGAAATGAGAGAGACACATCATTCAATAACACATAACTGAAACCCATACCAGTTAATAAAAAAGCACAAATGAAGTCTGCTGAAGCACAGGATATTTGAAGCTTTGCTCTTCTGTGACTCCTTCAGTAGATGTCAGTCCTGTGATGTAAACCTGACAGATCCAGATAAAGCCTCTTATTCCTCTCTCTCTATTGTTCCAAATACTGAAATTATTCTACTCAATCTAAACAAACATTTAGCGTTGCCTTTTCAAAGCCATATCATACAGCAATTTATCCACATGTCTCAGATGTAGAATAGATGTCACTACAGGCAAAACAATGTACTACCTTAGCCTAATACACAGTGATAATGCCCAAGCGATGTCTGCTTTTCATAACTTTTCCAAAACCTGTTGGAAATTTGCCTGGAAAAAGTTATTTTTAAATTCCTGATTTTTCACGACATTATGAACCATGCTTATTCTTTCCCTCCATTTGATTCCATGTTGATTCTTCTTTCTGCTGCTCCTGCTTTGTTGAATCATGCATCAAAACTGCTATTGTGAATAGCGTTTTGGAGCCTTTATGTCCTGGTGGGCTCATATACTCTTTTTTCCCCACAGTTCAAAGGAGAACACACACAACAAGCGCAGGCTCCCACAGAGACAAATAAAAGACAATACTTTTATTTTTGCTTTTCACATCTCTCTTTCTATCTCTCCAGTTTCTTTGTATTGTCTGTATGTGTTCTGTACTGCAGGAGACATGAGTGGAGTTGCCTGATGTCAAGGAAGGTTTCTGAGATCTGAGGTGGAAAAGAATAAACAGAGAGAAAGAGAGGAAATTAGATGAAGGAAGGAGTGGTGGGGATCAAAGAAGGAGGAAAGGATTGAGGTAAGAAAAGAAAGCAAGCAGTGGGGGTGAAGTGATAGAGCAGGCTGTGCATGTTGTTGTCCAGATGGCCTCAGAGACACACAGCATATGTCCCACGCCAACTGGCCCACGTCTGCATCTGCCAGGCCCAGAAGAGGCTGGCAGGGTCAGTGGTGGCACGCAGGCCTCGACATGGCCAATCATGTTCGCTGATGATCAGAGGTAGACGAGGGAGCGGAGGATGACCTGACAGAGAGAGCTCCATGCACAGTCATGTTGTTTAGGTACAAAAACAACTTGGTTAGGGAATTCTTGAGGTCTGGATTAAAATGGATCATCAATTTTCTTTTAGGAGGTGATAGCCATAAATCCATTTTATTTTGGTTAATCTGACTCAGTTTCAGTTGATTCAGTTTCATAAAGCAAATTCAACATTATTCAAGGTCACTTCTATGTCAATTCATGCTGGGAAACTAACCTGGTCCGAAGCAGGTAACACTGACCCGACAGTTGAGGATTTACCTATTGACTTTCTGGTGTGCTGCTGTATAATTTGACTATAACCACTATCAATCCAAAAATATAAGTTTATAGAAATTCAATTTAAATAAATTATACCATGATAAATTATAAAATATATACCTACTTATGTGTGTAATTATATGATATGTGATATCACAAATTTAGGCTTATGCCACATAGAATAAGGCTCAATCTAAATTACCTCAATACAGTGATAATAGCTACATAAATCGTTAATTGTTAGGTAAAGGTCTATCATTGTCGTTTCATTCATGAGCTGGTGGACGAGGGAGCTGTCATAGTATGCAGGGCATTTCAGAGAGTACTTTAAGGGACAGGTCAGACCCTTTGGCTTAACCTGACAACTACCTGTATGAGTAGTACAGGTTCTTGACAGAAGGGATTGCATATATTTGTATATCACTCAGGCCACACATTGCAAATAGCACATGCCACAATTAAGCGCTCTCAGGCCCACAGATGCAGATGCTTTTTGTTGGACGTCTACATCCAGTGCCTCTATTGGTTTGAGGAGGTAACACTTGTACATGGCCTTCATTCTGTAGGAACAGAAATTTTCAATTTTCAATTTTGGAAAGGCTATTCATTAGTTAATACTCAATTTGTCACCTGTGGTCCCAGTCTAAGAGGGTTCTAGAAGGGTCTCAGTGTCCTGCAGCCAATCATTATGGAATATCAGAATCAGAATCAGAAATACTTTATTAATCCCAGAAGGGAAATTGCTTTTTGATACAGTTACAATGCTCAATAAAGTTATTGAAAAAAGAATAATAAACAGTAGAAAAATAGA
>JAVQJL010057151.1:0-14532 GCA_036024295.1 Nannoperca obscura
CCCCCCCCCCCCCCCCCCCCCCCCCGCTGGGTGCAGCGCAGGGTGGATGGGAGGATGAGGAGACGATGGGGAGTGACACTGACACAGTGACATAGGAGCGGGTGGGTGAGCAGAGATTGGTCTGTTTCTCTTTGTCGCACTACGGGCGCTCCGAGTGAAACAAAGGGAAGCTCACCCTGAAGCCACTCTTACAAAGTTCAAACATCTCCTTCCTTTGAGGAAAGAATCCGATTGATGACGTTTCTTAACTTTTTTTGTTTGGTAATCTGCATTTTTAAAGTGTGAGAACTTTTGGCTGTTAAGTCAATAAAAATGAAACATCATTGCCAAACCAGAAAATCAGGCTCAACCAGACTTTGGAGCATCTCTGCTGATGGTGAGAAATATATATATATATATATATATATATATATATATATATATAAATATATATATATATATATATATATATTATAGATATATAGATATATATATTGTAAAAGGATTATTTTCATCGTTGATAAATCTGCTGATTATTTTCTCTGTAAACCATTTTTGATTTGTAAAATGTGAGAAAATATTGAAAACCGCAGTTTCTCAGAGCCCAAGCTGACTTCTCCAGATGTCTAGTTTTGTCTCACCAGAAACCACAAAATATTTATCTTAATCTCTCTGTATCATAAAAAAACAAAATTAATTTATATTTAAAAAACTGGAACCAGTGAATTTCTGACATTTTTGCTTAAAAAAAAACAAACTATTAATTCAAGTCTACTAAAACATGAATCAACAAATCATTTCAGATCCAACACCATGAGGTTATAAATATTGAGATACTGATAATAGACAATTTAAAAGGATCATTGTCCCTAGGAAATACCATTTCAAGGCTGAAACTGTGTCAGGGTTATGTTTCGATTACAGCGGCATGCAGCTACGTGACAGTGCTGATATTGTCACTTTTTCCCTTTTATAACATTCATTATTAAAAGATTTTCATCCGTGCCATTAATTTGAAGTCCTTCTGCTCAACGTGAGTATCACAGGCTTCATGCAGTGGTCTTGACGGGACCCGCTGCTGCTGTCGACTACGTACACTGCGCACCGCGCGCCTGAACGTAACACACATGGGTATTGCACATTGCTGTGTGGTCATTCAGAAGAAATATCGCACCATGCAGGTACCTGATTGTGTAAGCAGCTCTAAGGTCGTTTCATTTGGGGAATTTCAGTATCAAATCTGACATTTGCAGGAATTTAACACTTAACACTCGCAGCCATGGTTTCTGAAAGACCCGCGTGACGTTAGACCTTTACCACTCTATCAGTGCCATGCCGTGATGCTGAAACTGTGTTTGTCTTTACAACAATAAGTGGACAAAATGTGGAGCGTATCATTGTATGTGCTAATACTTTGGAGTCTACTTTGTTCTCGTGGGAGGTTGTTTAAATTGGACTTATAAAACCCACCTTAAAATGTACAGTTACAGTCTGTGTGTTTCTCCACACCCCACACTCTGCTGTTTTATGTTGAATAAATGTAATTTCCCAAAATTAAGACAAGTTCTGCTGTTCTCGTTTGGTATCAGCAAGTACACAAAATTCAGGAGTTGCACTCGGTCTGCAAAAAACATGTATCAGTGCATCTGGAGCAGCCATAACACTGATGTCTGATATAATTTACCTCCAGGCTGACTAAGAGGTCCTCGGGAAGTTCATGTTACACAGCAAATTCCTACTAAAACCTCCTGCCGCTAACACAAAAGAAACACGTTATGTTATCCAGATTTGGATGTACAGCTGTATATATTTTCGCCTACTTTAGGCAAAAGGTTTTTCCAGTTCCCCCGTGGAGCTGTATTTTGGAAATAATCACGTTTTTTTATTAGCATTTAAGCAAAGAGATTGACTGTATTCACTGTTAACCGTCATGACTCAACTTGATAATTGACGTTTTGTAATTGATGCTTTTGTGTAAAAAAAAAAATAATAATAATGACATGAACCCTTCTTTGTTCTTCACAGGGAGAAAAAACAGAAAATTCATGATATTAAAAACAACATAAAAGAAGCTATAGAGGTAAGAAATGTATATTTTGACCCATTTTCAATGATACAGTGTGAAATGTGGGATTCTTGAGCAGTCTGAGGCACTTTTCCTACCGTATTGGGAGCATTGATGAGAGATTTGCTCATTTTCAGGGCTTGAAAAGACTTGAGGCAAAAGCCACAATGCAGTCGGTTTGCCTCTGAATGTTTCTGTGTTTGTAGTAGTGTCAAAATGATTTAATTATCTATGAAATCTCTGAGCATAAAACTCAAAGTCATGATAAATGATTACTCACGTTGTTAGGGAATAAAAGAACTTTGCTTAACAGCTGAGAAAATTTTTCTTAATGCTTTTAAAATATTGAGTAATGAACTTCAGGCAACACTTTTCCTTCCAAATGAATATGTGGCACATTGAGATGTCGTGTAGATGTAAAGGGGGGTTTGAGACCCCGTTGTCCCGTATGTGTTGAAAGGTTTTTCTAATGAATGATTGCATCAAGATTTCTTCCTCTGTTCTCTCCGTCCAGACCATTGTGGCTGCCATGACTACACTCACACCGCCATGCCAGTTAGCCTGTCGTGCAAACCAATACCGAATCGATTACGTCCTGCACCAAGTAAACCAGAAGGATTTTGAGTTTCCTTCGGTAAGTTGCGCCTTTCCCCTTTTTCGATCTGTTGACTCTCTGACTTCTGCACTAGTTTGTTTCCTTCCTCCAACTGTAACTGTAAGAACCTCTAACCTCTAATACCTCTAAGTATTTTTTTTTTGTTGCGCACAAATTGCAGGACCTTTTCTTAATTTAACTTAGCCCCGAAACAACCGGTTGATTCATTTAAAAGTAGAATAAGAGAAAAAGTATTCTGCAACAATTTTGATAAGTGATTAATTATTTTAAGTAATATTTTTGAAACTAAAATGCCAAAACCTCTCTTCCTAAATGTGAATTTTGGTTTAAAATAGTTTTTTTGCGAGATACGTTTCGGATTTGTACTAAACAACACATTTAAAGGTGTAAACCTGGGTTGTGGGGATTTTTTTACACTGTTGCAAATCTTAACCACAGCCTGGTTTCATCTGCGTGCTGTTTTCCTGGCAAGACATCAAGCTGATAATACAAATCAGCTTCAGTTTTTATACAAGTGTGTTTTTGTGGATATTCTACAGCTGTTTCGTTGTGAAATTGGTCTCAAAGTGGTGTTAGAATGCTGTTAAGTTGTAACGAACGTATCAGTCTGGCTGGGTGCGCTGTAGCTGCCCCTCACACGGCAGCCTGGTGTGTTTGCGCAGTGGTTCAGTAATTAGCAGGTGTGCTTCCGCTTGGGGAGGCTGTCAATTGAATGAGCCTCTCACCTGAGAGATCCACGTCGCCTATTAACACTGATTGTTTGTAATAACCCTAAATGGGTCTCGAGGGACCTGTCCTCCAGAAACACAGAGACTCTGAGGGATTCTCTCCCCCCCGGGCTGCAGCTGCTCCCGGCGGCCTGTCAGAGAGTCGCTGCAGGTCCCACTGCAGGACCACATATTTATTTATTTACTGCCGTCTCCTGGATCAGTTTTTTTTTGGTGTTTAAAACTGATGTTACAGATGAGTTTATCCTGTTTTAGACTGCTAGTCTGTTCGCGTGTTTGTTAGCTCCGTGGACTATGAATCTCCAGAATCTGGTTTCTTGAGAATAATGAGTACACGTTGTTTCAGCTTTGGATTCTGACTCTCTCTCTCTGTACAGTACATTTCTGTCAAAAGGTAAAATGTATGTGAGTCAAGTCAGCGAGTAGATGCCTCCTTAACTACACTCGTTCCCTCGGTTGCACGACTTCGTTCAATAAACGAGTCAAAAATGGTAATAACGGGGTTCGAACAACGTCTTGGAAGTTTGGAAAATGTTTGTATTAGGTACCTTGAAAGTGCTTGAATTGTACTTTTAAAAACGGATAAATCATTAAGTCATTTTCAAGCATAAATACAAAAAAAAAAGTACCTTGTTCCAGCTTCTGAAATTTGAGGTTTCTCTGCTGTTCGCTCTTTTTTTTTATTGGAAATTGAATATTTGGGGGTTTTGGTCAAATTGTGACAGGTGTTTCTCACTTTTTTGTGGACAAATGATTAACCAATTTATCGAGAAAATAATCCGCAGATTGATCGATAATGAAACTCTATTTTTCAAAAATAAATCAACCTTTTTTGTTTCTGTATATCAATAAAAAGTCATGCATTTGATTTACTGCTCATTCAAATGTAATGCTCATATTTCTAATCGAGTAAACCCCACGAATCCATTGATTTAAATAGTGATGTCAGCACAGTAACAGCTGATTACCTAAAGCAACGTTTAATGAAGCATGGGTGGTTGTTGAGGAAAGAGAATACAGTAGAAAACTATCTGATCAGCCTTTCCTCCAGTTCTTCCACCGCCTTCTCGCTTCCTCGGCCCCGCCCCGCCCCGCCCCGCCCCGCCTGCCCTTAGGGCCTACTGGAAACCAGTCGGACTGGTTGACTCTGCCTTTAGCAGAGGAGGAAGACAGACAGAGAAAATAAGCACAAGGCCTGGATTCAATCTCCACGGCCTTGTCTTGATTTCCTTTCGAGCTGCACTTCCAATCAGTAATCCTCAGAGTTTACTATTCGCATTAAAATTTAGTTTTTCCTAAAATGTTAATTTTAAAAATGAACCACGCCTTTTTGCAAGATAAAACATTGTTTCTGAGGTTATTTACTTTAATTCCTCATAAACTGACCCACCGTAATATAGTACAGTGATACGTCAGCTGTAGTCAAGAGAATTTGATTTACTGTAAATGGTTCAAAATCACAAAGGACTTGTTCCCTCGATTTGGATGAGGAGAAACTCCTTCAACAGAAATAAAACGGGGATTTCTTTTCCAGACAGACATGAAGTAGATGTTGTATGAACAGAGAGACTCTCTGATCCCACTAGTTTGTAAAGTCTTGAACATCTCTTTTTAGTTTTTTGTTGTAGTGCAATAAGTGCACATGCTGGAAATCCAAGGTCTGAAAGAGTTGAAAACTGAGATTTGATCAGCAAAATGTTTTTTCGTTGTTGTTGTTCTTTTACAATATTTAGATTTTTAATATGTCAAGCCACTGATATGGCACCTGGATAGATTAGTCAGAATACCTTTTCCACGACCTAATTTTATAAATGCAATTGAATTCAAAGTAAATCATAAAATGTCTGTCTCTGTTTTCACACAGGACCTTAAAGTAGGTCTATACTCCGATTCTTAAACTCTTCACAGAGCTGCACAGCCACTGCAAGAGGCAACTTTCTGAATTTGACATATAGCCATGAATAAACTTTATGGTGGAAAAACACTTCTTAAATTGAAAGGGTCGCAAAGAGAAACAGATGGAAAAGCCTGAAGTTGACCCTGTTGACCTCAGCTCTGCATGTTCGTCTGCTACTGGGTTGAAGCTGGTAGTTTCCGTATTTCTGTGAACATCTCTTTGTTCTTGTTCAAAAAAAAAATTACTTTTTTTAAAGCTGCACATGGAACAGTTACCAGTTTTTCTTAAATAAAATCACAACTTATTCAGACTCCCGGTTATTCGTTCTCTTTGATGGTCGACAATTTAAATGAGCTTTTGTTCATAGAACTTTCTCTCTGTTCTTTTTCTAACTAGAGCTGCAACAAACACTTGTTGTCATTATAAATTTATATGAAATACATTTGGGGGATTAATCAATTAATAGTTTAGTTTCGAAAATGTTAAAATCTTACGCCCGGAGCCCAAGGTGATGTCTTCAGATTGCTGTTTGATCAACATCCAAAAACCAAAAGATATTAAATTTATTCAAATATAAACAAGCCCTGCCCTACCTTTTAAATGTAACAGGTCTCCGTCCCGTTTACTACTTACTGCTGCTTCAGCCTGGTCCTTTCAGAGTAATTCACGAGTCTGTAAATTACCCAGGAAACATCTTCGGATTGGGACTCATTGAGGCCTCCTGGTTTCAGCTAAAAACCAGTGAAAGTGAAAAAGGAAATAAAAGCAAAAGATAGAAAAGAGAACACTTTTAAAACTCATAGATCAACTTGTTTTTCTTTAACTTCCTTTTTTCCTTGACTTGCAAAGTTATACTACTGCCACTACCAACAGCATAAAGACGAAAATAGACCTCTGTAAAGCAAACTCCATACTCTTTCCCACCTTATTGTGCCATATACTTTTTCAAACTTCTGTGTGTGTGTGTGTGTGTGTGTGTGTGTGTGTGTGTGTTAGTACCATGGTGGTCACTGCAAAATCAGCTTACTCTCAGTTAAATTAAGAATTTCTAAAGGTATACAGTACAACTCCACGGCTCATAATGGCTTTATTGTGCTTGACTGCATTGTATGTGACCAAGTGAGGCTTGCGGTGAAGAGATATGCCCCTGTGTAGTGACAGCCAAGGCCTGTGTCAGTACAAAGCTCTCCATTTCTTCATGAACTCAGTGAACTGCTCTGTTTCCTGCCTCTGTCAGGGCCCTCTCATCTGCTGCTCCTCTCTGAGCCGGCCTTTAACTACAAACTGAAGCAGGGAGGATCACGGCCTCCCTCCATCTTTCCTTAAACCTTTCCACGCCTCGAGACTCGGACGAGAATATTTCCACTCAACCAGCGTGTGAAGTCGATCATTTGTCATGTGCTGCTTTCAGTGCAGTTTTATGTCTGATCAGAATCAACTTTTTTTTAACACCATTTCTCTGTTCTCCTCTTCTCTTTAGGGCTACAACTGGTTATTTTTCTTATCAATTAATCTGCTGATTGTTTTAAACGCTTTGTCTATAAAATGGCAGGATGTTCCCACAGCTCAAGGTCCACAGTCTTCAAATGTGTGGTGTTGCCCAACCAACAGTACAAAATCCAAAGATAATCAGTTTACTGTCATTTAAGACAGATTTAAGCATCCAATCCCTACATTTGAGAAGATAGAACCTGAAAAAGATTAAAATTTCTGCTTTAAAAAAATGACTAAAGCTATGATTAAATTATCTACTAAATCGATTAAACCCACTGGACGAGTCACCTCTTCTTGCTTGCTTGCTCATTAGCAAACACTGTGTAAATTAGCAACTTGCACTTTGTCAAGTTTCTCCGCTTTTGTTTGTATTTGTAACGTTGGATCTCATAAAATGGAGGGACCCCAGGACTCCACTTTTTAGAGAAAACATGTGAATTTCACCTTCATTTACATCAAGTTGACATTTTTGAACTTTTAACTCCTGATTATTGTCACATCTGGTTAGTCCCACATCACCTTGAATCATACGATGTTCGTGTCACATAGAAAATTAATTGGGGCAAACTTTGTATTGTATTCAGTGGGTCTTTACTATAACATCTCCACTTTTCTCTCAAAGAAATATAAAAGATAGATAATAATAAATAAATTGTTTTTAGGATGTCATGTTTGAACCCTCAGCTGCTATTTGTTATGAAGTATCTCGTTTTACTCACACATGCTTTTTTTCTGATGTCATATCTTTATTTCAGTGACCCTCGGCCCTAAATTGAGAGCCTGGCTTGCAGTTATTTCTAGTTGTGGTATGCCGTTGATCCAGTCCCCTCTTTGTCTTTCCAGGAGTTTTATGACCATGCAAAGATTCTCTGGCAGGACGACGGTGTGCGGGCCTGCTGGGAAAGGTCCAATGAATATCAACTCATCGACTGCGCACAGTAGTAAGTTTCTTTTTATTCCCTTGTCTTTTTTTACCCCCCTCCATACATCATACACCTGCAGTCAAGCATACATACATTTCTAAGGGCTCTAAGTGCAGGAAAACACAAAGACATGCTTTCTTTTTCTCTCTGAGACTCTTTAGTTCACTGAAATATACTCGCAGCAAGCCAGTCAGCTTAAATACCTTGGGTTGTTTGGGTGTTTTGCCTTGGGGTTAATGTTAGTGGAAGTTGTCATGGTTCATGAGGTGACAATGAAGGCTACGCTATTCACAATGACACAATGTGTTCTAACCAGTACGTATAGATGGTTGTAGATAGGAAGGTCTTATGAACTGACTTCATCAGAATCTGTTTCTGGTTTAGTTTTAGATATCAGGATTAGTAATAAAACTTGGGTAACTTTTTTTTAAGGATGAGGCCAGTGATGTTTTAGATTTGTCTTATTGCCAAAAGATCCCATGAAAAGATGTCCGTCTCAATACTTCCTGACTTCTCTGCCCTGTTTGGGGCTCTCAGGCCCAAGCCCACCCATTCCCTCTGAAGACATAAATCTTTAAAAACACTTGAATCTGAGTCGTCGTGAGATGATTCATTTTGGACTTTCCTCTCTCCTCTATTTTCTTTGTGAAATAATGGAGAGTTTTTACTTCTTTGAGCCTCGAACATTCATTTAAATGAAACCATCTCAAACGTTTGGAGCGAAAATCACTTTTTGGTGTCTCCCTCTGACCAGATATTGCATTTTCTAAAGCTTATCATATTTTTTTTATATATGTAATTTGAAAACTAACTAGTAACTAAAGCTGTCCAATAAATAGTGGAATAAAAAGTAGATTAAGTAAAAGCTAAAAACATGTTTTTGTTTTGTAGCAAACTTTAGTGAAATAGGAGTAGCTATTGCATTTGGGGACTATTTTTGGTCACAAATTTCGTGTGTAGTGAGTATTTACAGCAGCAGGATGGTGATGTGGGATTAAGTTAGAATAAACGTCAGTGTCCATGTTAATTGCAATGCAGAAACATCACCCAGTGCAACAGTGTGGCTCTTTGCTGTGTTTTTAATAGCTTGTAGCCATGCTAGCTGCATGGCTCTAAATGGCAATGTTGGTCTGTCGGTCAGTCCACCACTTTGGTCCAGACTGAAATGTCTCAACAACTATGAGATGGATTGCCATTAAATTTGGTACACAGGTCCAAGTCCCCCTCAGGATAAACTGTAATAACTCTGGCGACCCCCAAGTTTCCTTTCCCTTCTTCGTCAGGGAAAAATAACAAATTGTCCAATTACCACTAAACACAAAGTGCAGCTGATAAACCTAAAAAAAAACATGGCATGCTAACACGCTAAACATTGAACTTGCTAAACATCAGCATGTTAGCATTGTCCCTGTGAGCATGCTGATGTTAGCATTTAGCTAAAAACACAGCTGTGCCCAAGAACAGTGTCACAGAGCTGTTAGCATGGCACAACAACAATGGCCAATGCCAGAGAGTGACCCATATCACGCTTTGGCTAACAGGCGATACTTAATAGTAGGATGAATTCATTTTTGGTGTTGGTTTCCGTCTTTCCATGGGATTTATTGACGATCAGAAAAATATATTATCAACAGATTTATCTTTGAAGATGTTGTGGTGCAGACTGCTAATTATTGAGCTGTTGCACTAGTTTCACTATTATGTGTTTACAACACGTTTCTATTAGGTTGCAGTCTAGTTAGTTGTCTTGCCAAACAACTAAGATGCTGGGGGGGTTGAGTGTGTCTATGGTTGGGGACAGTGACCGAGATTGCATCCTAGCCTGCTGACTCCTTAATATTTTTGTTGCTGATGTTTTTCTGCATTGACGTTATTTGTCACGAATGTTGAGATGTTATTTTTCCTCCCAAAAATCTTTTGTCTTTTTTTTCTTTCTTTTTTTCTGTTTTTTTTTTTTGGTTGCTTCTCAGCCTTTTGATCTCAGTCAGGCCTGTCTCTGTTGCAAGGCATGCAGTGATCACATGAAGCCAGAGTTCTTGGAGGGCGTAGGCTTGCCAGCTCTCTTGCGTTTGTACGTGTGTGTGTGTGTGCGCGTGTGTTTGCGTGCGTGCGTGTGTGTTTGTGTGTGTGTAGGTGTGTGTGTACAGTGTGTGCTGATGCATCGACATTCATCTGTGAGGTAGTAGTAAAAGTATCTATAACAAGTAAAAGTACTGAACTATTAACTACAAAATGTACTTATTCTGCAGAAAGGTGGCCTGCGTCTGACATCTTCTTACATTATGAAATCGTAATACTGATCATGCAGCTGGTCGAGGTGAAGCAACTTTATATGAAGTTAGGAGGTTTAGTCCAGCTGTTTACAACCTAGGGGTCAGGCCCCTCCAAAGGGTCACAAGATACATCTGAGCCGTCATGAGATGATTCATTTTGGACTTTCCTCTCTCGTGTATTCACTTCTTTGAGCCTCGAACATTCATTTAATTGAAACCATCTCAAACGTTTGGGGTGGAAATGGCTCTTTGGTGGAGACGGACATCTGAAACGACACACTCGTTTTTTACAGATTACAAGCCAAAAAGATTGGAAACCACTGGTTTAATCTCTAACCAGAATATTGCCTTTCATAAGATTATCATATGTTTGAATGTGAAATCTTGATTTGAAAACGAACTAGCAACTAAAGCTGTCCAATAAATAGTGGAATAGTGTGCAGTACCTCGAATTGCATGCAAGTACAGCGTTTGAGTAAATGTACCGCTGACTTTATGTGTGTCCTTGTCGCTTCAACTGCATGCATGGCCACAGGTGTTTGTTCCTCGTGGGTGTGGTACTGTTTGTCTTTTCTTTTTTTCTTTTTTTTTGCGGGGAGGTGAGGTGTCAGTAGAGGCTCTCGGTAAGATGATCATGACACACCTTCCTTGTAAGAGAGTTGCAAGCAAACAGGGAGACGGAGCGATTGAAGAAGAGACGGATTGAAAAAGAGAAAACGAGGGCTTCCCTGCATTGCGGGATCTCTCCTCTCCTCTCCTCTCCTCTCCCACACCCCCAGTGTTGTGGATCAGATGCTGGGCTAGGTGGCCAGACCGGAAGTGCTCCCCTCCCCCCTCTGTGTGCTTATGTAAACGGAGAAGCAGAGAAAGAGAGAGGGGAGAGCTATTTTTAACCCAGGCAGGCTGCAGAAGGAGAAAGAATGAGCGAGTGTGTTAGGAGAGAGACAACTTCAGCATTATTGATGAAGGTTGTTAGCATTAAGTTAAAATGTCAACCCTGGATCGGCGGGGGGAAAGTCCGGCCCACACCACACACACACACACACACACACACACACACCACACACACACCACACACACCCGCCACTCCCTTTAAAAAGAAAAGAAGAGAATTATATCATAAGATTCATGCCATGATAAAAAAAAAAAAAGGGAAGAAGAAGTTGACGGGACGGTGATGCTTTGTTCCCTCTGACGAGAAGGAAGTCACTGAAGCTTCCCCAGACTGTGTTTTTGCTCTGTCATGCTCCTCTATGATGTGTTTTTTTGTTGTTGTTGTTTTTTATGAATACTTCCTGGCTCCTTAAATGGTCACACACTTTGTTTGCAAGGATGTCGTTGATCACATGTGGATGTGTCGCGTTCGCTCGGTGTTGGATAGGTTGCCGTAACTGTCGGTTCATATACAAACAGCGTGTCCACTAACGGGATCGAGGCAGAAGATGAGGCGTGTTTATGTTGTTTCATCCGTACGGAGATCGCACAGTTAAAAATCTTGGTCCTGAAGTATTCTGGCACTTTCCTCTTCTGAGATATTTTTGTTTTCAAGGAGCCACTCTTTTAAAAACTTCTAAATACATGTAAATTAAAGTCTTACAAACTTTTCTTTTTTTTGTCATTTTGATACGTTTAGATATTTTTGAGCCTGTCTGTGTAAAAACAAAAAAAACATTTATTTATTACATTTATTAGGGGGATTAATAAAGTAAAAAAAATAAAAAATAAAAAATAAAATGCCAAACTATTCCTTTAAGTGAAAAGAAGAAAGTTGGAATGTGGCACAAACAAAGGAAATAAATGCAAACACATGTGAAAAACACAGTCAATCACGAGACACTGCTGACCAGTTGCAGACAATTATGTATGGAGTCACTGAACAAAGCTATATGAAAGGAACCCGTTCATAGTACTGTGATAGAATACGTATGTATGTGTGTGTGTGTGTGTATATATATATATATGACATTTAAGGTGCCAGAGGAGGTTGTTTAATTTCATTATATGAAGAAGCACTTCTTGAGTGGGAAGCTTCACTAGCATGTTTCATGGGTTTGAAGCAGATGTGGATTTTAATGAGATGTCCTAAGACTTTGGTGACATAACACAAAAACTAACTTCTGACACAGCCAGGTGTTTCCCTCAGGAGCTGGTGGAGACCAAAAACAGGGCTAAAAGGCGAACGCGTGCTCAAACATTTAGTCACTTAACAGAAATTTGAGGAACAAAACAATCTTCTATCATGGTATATGTGCTTTTCTATCATACAGTAATATAAATACAAATATAGAGTTTCTTAAAAATCTATTGAGTGAAAACTGTAAAATAACTCGAGAAGACGTCTGTTGTTGTCTTATCCAGCAAGTATCGTGCCTGACAAATCGACGTACTACTTTTATCACTATAAAGAAATCTATATTGCCTCAAAAGCAGTTCTGCTCATAGATCTACACTGCACACAATACTGTAATACACAGAGATATTAAAGGGAAAGATGGCAAAGAATAACTGCAATGGCCACGTTTCTGACGATCTCGCGTTATGCATTGTTACACTCTTTACAACTGATTAATAATAAAGTCATTTATCAAGCAAAAATGACGAGCTAACGTTGCTTCCAGCTTCTCAAATGTGAGAATTTGCTGTTTTTCTCTGTTTTGTGTGAGTCCCAAAACCCAAACACACACTGTTTAGTTGTTTGGACAAAACGGGTAATTTAAAAACCTCACCTCGGTCTCTGGAAACCTGTGATGGATATTTTTGCCCTGTATCGTGATATTGTAGTTGCCGGTTATGTGGGTACTTTAACTTTTCCTAAAAACCCCGTTTCCATTAGGAAACGAGCAGCGGTGGCCTACAGGATTTTCTTGATTGCACTTTTTAGGCCTTAAACGTTAAAAGTTTTTAGACCAAAACAGCGTGAAGAGGTAGAGGTGGAACGTGGCTGAATTATCCCCCGCGTTAAGTATCTGTGTCCGTTTGCCAGCCGAGCGTTGCCGCCGTGCTTGTTATCTGCCGATTCCCTGAAATCTTGTCCCAGCGATAACGTGCCGCCATGTGCCGGAGTCCCCCCCCCCAATTTAACTTCTCTTCATCCTCCTTCAGCCTCTTTTTTCCCCCTCTTCTCCCCTCTCTCCTCCCTCCCCCTCTTCCTCTCTCTCTCTCTCTCTCTCTCTCTCTCTCTCTTACTCTCTGTGATGTGTAGTGGTTACTGCAGGGACAGAAAATGGCTGGGATTGAGTCTCTGACTCATCGCAGGGAGAGAGAGAGAGAGAGAGAGAGAGAGAGAGAGAGAGAGAATGAGGGATGGGAAAAAGACAAACTGATTTGGGGGTTATTTTGGAGGGGAGGGTGTAGTGTCAATACTTGGAGTGGTATTATTCTGAATATGTTTAGTTGTGTGTGCGAGCGGCTGATGTGTAGCACGAGTCCGGTACATTTGAAAGTGTTGAGGCGAGCTCTTTGGGAGAAGCTGCTGCTGCTGCTGCAATCTCGCTGTATTGTGATTTTCTGAATGCTGTGTGTATTTAGTGATTGTGCCGCTCTCAGTGTTCAGCTGCTGTTCAACAGGCCCGCGTTCCCACTGCTTTACGTTTCCTCATTTCTTTCCGTGCTTTTCTGTTCTTTCTTTCTTTGTCTCTTTTTATTTCACTACTTGCCTATTTTTCCCCTCCTCTGTCTTTTCTTTCTTTCTCTTTTATTCAATTGTTCTTTCTTTCTTACCTTGATTTCCTTTTGTTAGTTCATGTTTCCTGTTGTTCTTTTTGGTCTTTTGGTTCCTCCCTTATTTTTTGTCTTTCGTTCAGTTTTCAGATTTTTCTCTTGGAACTTTTAATTAAATCTCAAGTTCTTCATTTGTCATTTTTGGTTTCTTTTCTTTCTTTTGATCTATTCTTTCTCTGTCTGTTGTCTTTTTTTTCTTCCTCCTCCTTTTTCTTTTTTAGTCTTGCATTATTTCATTAATTCTTCACTTTCTTAATCTATTCTTTCTTTCTTGTTATTTTAGTTGTGTTGTTTTTCTTTCAATGTGTTCTTTCTTTTTGCATTTTCTTTTCTTTTAATTCTGATATTGTTCATACTTTGTTTTTTTCCCTTTCTCTTTTCCTCTTGTGTTTCTTAACTTTTTAGTTTATTCTTTCGTTCTTTGTTCCTTTTTCTTCTCTCTGCTCTCTTTCTCACCCACTCCATTCCCTGCATTTCTCTCTCTGTATCTCTGTTGTATCTCGCTCCGTCTCTCTCCCCCCTCTTCTATCATTCTCTCTGCCCTTTCTTTCATATCTGTCGTTGGCTTGTTCTTCCTTTCTTTTCCTTCCCTCTCCCTGTCTGCCTCTCCCTCTCCCTGGCCCCACTCCAGTCGCACAAGATTTGGAGCCGATTGTCTATTTATAGCGCCTGTGGTTCTGTCGCCATGACAACCGAGCTGGAGGCCAGGGCGCCAGGGAGCTATTTTTGGAGCAGCGCTGTAATGTCAGACACAGTCTTCTCTCTCTTTTCTTTCCTCCTCTTTCTCTCTGCCTCTCTTGCTGGATGTGTGTGTGTGTGTGTGTGTGTGTGTGTGTG
>JAVQJL010057156.1:0-30952 GCA_036024295.1 Nannoperca obscura
AAATGTAATAAGTTACACTACTTTAATGAAGTAATCAAAATAGTTACATTACTTATTACTTTTTAAACAGGGTAACTAGTAATCTGTAACCTATTACATTTCAAAAGTAACCTTCCCAAAACTGTACATGTGCATATGCAGGCATTTTATATACCACCATCAATAGATCTAACCCTGTAGGTAAGGCACATTTCTCCTCCTCAGACCACTCAGTCAGGCTAATGCCATGTGAATAAAGCATCTAAAACTGGAAGACCATACTCAGAAAACCCATTAAATCCAAATGAGTTTGACCTCCTTTTATACAGACACATTGTAATACTTGATATTAGACTAATCTGCAATTCAATATGTAGAGCAAGAGCAGGCATTATCTAAAATGGTGTAAACATTTCCCAGAGCCGTCTAAGATTCCCTTCTTATAATAGTTTTATTTCAGAACATATAAATACTGGATATGCTGTAATACTAACAGCAGCTTCTTTTCAGCTTGTTTGCTCATGTGCTTCCTCAGGGTTTAGGCCGTCACAGCACACAACTTTATGTAGCTGCGCTCATAGTAAATGTGGACAAGCTCAGAGGACCGAGGACTGTTTATAGACTAACCACTACAGCTCTTTCATGCCATATCTGCAGCTTTTCCTCAAATACAGCGGCATCACTGTAGTCCACTCACGCTGCACATGCTTTACAGATCAGGGTTTAGGATTGAACAAATAATTCCTTTTAGAGATTAAGTGACGAAAGAAAATGTGTATAGTGCATACAGTTGGCTAATATATGGGTAATTAATCAGCTGTACAGTGAAAATCATCTGCAGTGTGACATTTTAGGTAGCCAACAGCTTGAGTTTGGGTCTTAATAACACATAACATTGTTTCGTATTTCTTCTTTCATTTACCACATTATGTTGAATATCACTGAATATCACAGCCATTTTTTTACAGTTATGTAAATTGCCCATACATCAGTCATATGTCAACTTGAATGCAAAGTTTGTGTCTTGAAACCGCATTTATTGGTTCCCTGCATGTATGGAGAGGGGAGATAATCTAATCAATTTTCAGAGGAAGAAAAAGGTGCGACAACAAAAGAGAGAGGTGGGGGATCGAATATAACATTGAGGAACATTGAGAAATATCCAATTGTCTGAGCAAATGTAAAATGCCAAAGCCTCTTAGAACATTTTAAGTCTTTATTCAGTAATACATTATCATGCATATTTCGTACGGGGAGATTACTAAATCGGAATTGTGTGTCTTTCTGTTGTATGTCTTCATAATTACACCTTGAAGCCATAGCTGCATTTTTTCCTCCCTTTTCCCTCCATATTCATGAAAAGCGGACTTGTAATTTGATAAAGAGAGCTTGTGTTCTCAACTTCATTCAAACGGCATCATGGCGCTGCATTAAAGTGGGCATCTGTGTTCTCGCGGCATTAATCTCTTCAAGCACATTCCAGCTGCTGTGATGTGCGAGAGGGAGATAAGTCTTAAACAGTCTAAAGCTAAGCAAACCAGACAACTCTATTATTGGCTTCATAATTGCTTAATTAAACTTTTGTCACTAATCATTATGAGGGCAATAGAGCTGTTATACAGGCTTTCTGTCAAGCAGGAAAAAAAATCAATAAACTGTGTTGGGGAGCTGATCCCCCCATGTCCCTCTCTCTCTCTCTCTCTCTCTCTCTCTCTCTCTCTCTCTCTCTCTCCCTCCCTCCCTCCCTCTTTTTGTCCTGCGCAAATGAAATTCATTGCTGCCGGTTAGTGATCTGTAGGTCTGGAGCTCGACTGATATGAGCTGCCATCACCATTTGAATTGAGGGGTATTCAGTAGCACATGAATATGAACAAATGGCAAACATAAATCTCTTGCATGAAGTACACCTTCTATCCCTTTATTATGGAACAATTGACCCATCTAAAATGAATTCTAATGCCAGGGAAAGCATTTAGATTTAAATTACACCGTGGGTCCCCTGGACCTGAGAGATGACGGCATAAAAAAGATTAATATGCTAATTATTTTTTTCCTCCCCTCTCTTTATTCCTCTTTTCGACATTTGCGTAGGGTTATTGTGAGCCTTGTAAATAAGATGACTGTTTTGTCAAGGAATGACTGTGAGGTTCCTTCCCGTAAAGTACGCTTTAGATCACTGACATGCATCTAGCCATGGCATTATCTTTATAGTTTTTTTATTAGACAGCTTTTCTTTTTTTTTAACACTTCATAAAATGTGTGTTCAGATCTGTGTGCTCAATATGCAAATGCTTGTTTTCTCACTGCTGACCCAGAAAGTCCATGAGATGCAAACAGAACATGATGCAGATTGCACCCTCCCCTCTCTTCCACTATGGGAAATGTTTAGTGTCCCTCCAGAGAAATCAGAAGCACCCTTAGATGGCCCATACAGGGGCCACTGTTCATTCCAAGGTTCTGCCAAATGATCACAGTTTAAATTATGTTGTTTTTCATATCCTTTAATTGCCCTGGCTTTGAAAAACCAACTTTTAGCTTTGAATGTGTTGCCATAGGCAGCCAATTGGCAAGAGCGCAATAGGGGCAAAAGCCTCATTTCATAATTTGTAGGCACTTTAAAGTTGGCTAAGCCTCTGCGGCAAATTGAAAAGTGTCCAAAATGTAAGAAGGGAAAAGGGCTTTTTGACTGTGCATTACCATGAGAATACTTGACGACATGGTGCAATATGTACCATATCTTGCAGTTATTGCAAGTATTATGTATTGGGAAACCTCAAGTTACTTACAAGCCTTTATCATGTTTTTCTATATGACATACTGACTGTATTAAACCAACTTGTAATTTTACACAGCTGTCATGAGTCAAACAAAGTACCATAGGACTTTTATTAGTGGTGGAAACAGTAGCAGCTCCTTGTCTACTCATGTAAACATCACAACACTTAATCTGTAATTAAAGTGAAGGGATATCATCCCTCTAGAATGTGATGTTTTACCAAGATGGTTATATTGGCAGAGCAGAACAAAAATATTTCATCAAAACAAATTAAATCATGGTCTAGAAGTGAGTAAAATAACTTGAAATAAACAATAAATAAATGCTTGTAAGAGAGATCTGGTGACACTAAATAAAATAGAAATTAAAGATTGAGGGAAGGATAACCTATCACATCTTTTGATATCCGTCTAAATTCAAACATGATCCATTTCACATGGTACAACAAGAACTACTGTTCCACTATTGCCTTCACACTGTTGCTCCACCCACAACATCAGGGGTATGAAACATCCTGCAAACCACTGTAAAGTTTAATTACATTATTAGTTTACAAAGATAAGGGATAATCACTTAATTCTTCACAACTTTATGTGTAGTTCCTTATACATGCAAAACCAACGAATTTAGAAGAAATATATATTTTTAAAGATAAGGAAATTGAGTATCCAAAATGTTCTGGAAAACAATCACAAACTAATACTTAAAGACATCATGTAGCTTTTAATGACTTTACTCTGGAACACCAATTATTGTATTGCAAAACCCATAATGAGAAATATTAATTATAACAAACTGGAGGGAAAAAATGTTATCCTTGGTTAGTCAAAAACTTAAAAATATAATTTAATAAATTAACATTCGTCGTGTAATGAATGGCATTACTTTCTGCATCTCAGCTGAGAGTGAGAGACTGTGTTAATGAATTGCTTCGAAAGCATCTGAAGACAGACTTAATTACAGAGCCCACAGTTCTTGCATTATTATGCCATATATCCCCAGCTGAATACAATTCAGCAGCTAGATAAACAAATTTCATGGCAGCCTTTATGGCACTACTTTCTGGCCAACCATTGATACCAGTGTTTATTCGCAGGGCTGCGTGAAGCGTGGCAGGCATGAAAATGTGGCATTAAAAGTGAAATCCTTCATTTTCATCTCATTAAATAAAGAAAAAAAAATTGAATAGAATGCAAATACAAAACCATGAGCGTGTACGATACTCACAAGTCTTTCATATTCCCACTGATGGTTCATCACGTGGTGATGTGAATGAAGGAGGAAAGATAGAAGTGGTGTGATAATACATTGTGCATGATGACTGGTTTAAATTGTTGGTTTTTTAAATAAATTAACTAGAAAATCCATAGTTACCAGATAATATTTAGACACAACTCTGGATAAGACCCAGTTCCACAAGGCATATTTGTCTCAGTTATGGCATTTGCCCTTATAAAGACCTCCCTCTAACCCTTTGTTTGGTGTAAATACAATTTAAACAGCACAGGTAGTTTTCAGATACTTACACTAACATGTAACTATCAAACTATCATTTTGGTTGTGTCGACTTTTCTAACTGCCTCATACTCTGGCCAAACAACTAGGGCATTGTGTATTACATGTGTGTGTGTGTGTGTGCTTGTTTGCAGCTGCAATCCTTTGTGCACAGTGTGCTGTCCTTTGCGGCCACACACACATGCACTCACGTACAGACAATAAGAAACTTCCTTTCCATTTTGTGTGTTTATGTGCACCCTGGGTTACACTGAGAACACTGGCGACAGTACCCACGCCCTGGGGCCCCGCCATGCCTTCTTACACCTCTCATTTTCAGTCTGGAGACTTCAGCCTCCGTGCAAATATCTGCTTTTGACTCATATAATACAACAATTCTGTGGACAGCTGTATTTTACACAAATCCTATAAAATTATAGGGGAATAAAGGTCCGGAGGAAGGACGGAAGTCTGTTTTTTTTTTACTTTAGGTCCTGAACTACATATCACCCTGCAACAAAAACATTTTTTTCTCTCGTTATTTATTAAATCCTTTGATGATGTACATCCAATTAGGATATAATGGTGATGTTTATGATCCTCCAATGTAAAAAAAAGTATATATATATATATATATATATACACACTATGTCAGTTAAATCTTTAATGTTTGTTATTGGTGACACTGTGTTAATGTCCTTAATCTACAGAAAACATATACATTAATTCAAATATTTCTTATTTTTATAAGAATTTTATTTTTTATTTTAATTATCATGTAAAAATTATTATTCTCAGATTATATTTTATGTAGTTTTTTTTTCTTTCTCTTACAGGACATCTATCTGAACTCAAACTGTGTTTTGCCTTAAAATGTAAAGGAAAGCAGTAAAGTGCCTCCTTAAAGTACAATACACACAAGCGGAAATCATTTAATAGCTAGTTTGTTTCTGCCCTAATCCTTAAGCATTCTTTAAAAAAAAAAAAGCTCACTCCATAGTGAAACATATAATTGCTAGCTTTCTAGCTCACAAAGGTATACCCAGGTTTACGGCTTGATAGAAGTAGCCCGGTCAATTAAAATAATTATAGTATTTCTGTGATAACTGCAAGGTCTGGGTGTTTTAGAACATTTAGGGATTTGCACTTGCACATAATTGGAGCTGAGAAGTCCAACTCCTACTTTTCTTATAAAGCAACTGATTATATGGAGTAGCACACAGTCATTTGGTGAGGGTTAGCTTTAGTCTGTGGGTGGGGACCAAACATGGATCACAGGTCTGCATGTGGTGGTCCTTACAAGTCACGTGAATGTGTTTCAGGATGACATTGCATTTAGGTATTTTAACAGTTTGAAGTCACTGTGCAATAACTACATAAAATAATGTAATGTTTAAATGAGTACAGAGGAAAGGGTTTAAACATTTGGCAAAGGATAAAATATTCACAGTTGGAGTAAAGCATCAGGGTCAAGTCCTCATTTAATGTGTCCATGAAAACTGTTGTGTACAATATGTCTTGTGACCTACACTGAAATATTCATCATCATTATCATCATCATTAAATCCATCCCCACAACTGTGATTCTCATCCATCGTCTTCTTGGTCATGTTAATGATCAGCCAACTAAGCAGACTTTTACTGCCTCAGCTTTTGTGACTTCACATTCCTTGACAACCAGCACAAGCAGTCCCTTCACAAACAGCCTGGTCCAAGGCCTGGCTCACTGTTGAGCTATTAGCGCCAGTGGCAAGCCAACCATAACACTAGCCATAGTTGGAGCGATAGCCCCATTTCAGTGTGGGGTCAGCGACTCAGCCATATTGTTAAGATGATTGTTCTGCCAGCCTTCTGTCATGGCTGATGTGGCTGGGGCGCTTGGCTTGGTAGCGTCTGCCTGGCTCCACGCTGCCTGGAAAGCGGCTTTGCTGTAGGCAGCTCCGAGGCTTTAAAACCCTTATTGTCTATCTTTCCCCCGGCTAGCCCTTTTTCTCCCTCTGCTCCCTCCGTAGGATGGTCTGGAGTCAGAGGGAGAAAGAGAGAGGGAGGCAGCGAGGGAAGGCTAGAGGAAGGAGCCAAGCACATTCAAGGGCCTGGTCCAAAGTATCATGATCAGCATAGGCTTTCACAGCAGCTATTGCCTGCATCCCGCAGCATTGTTCAGCCCCTTTCTCCCTGGCAGCACTTTCGTTTGAACAGAATTTTGACACTGCAGTGGGGAATTCTGCAGATTAAAGGGGACATATTTGGTACACTTCCTTCTTGGCACTTTATAGCGTTGGGGGAAGGTGCAAATTTTAATCAAGGCATTAAGTAGGGATGGGCAGCAGGGATGTTATTTTTCTTGCGTTTATTCTTTGATTCAAAATAGCACTCATCAGAAAAACTATTCAACTTCACCCATCAATCCATTTATCAGTGTATGTATTATGTATACACTCCTTCACTCCTAAGTTAAAAAAGAAAATTCAATTATTTTATGTCTCTCTCTAACGTATATTTTATTGATTAATAAGATATATATGTGCACACATGCAGCTATCGTACTACATCTCCTCTTCTACAGATAAGACAATTAAGGAGAGAATGGCACCATTAGCTGAGCTACAGCAGCAGGACTTTATATAAGCAGCTTGTTTCATCATATCATCTGATGAACATGTCTATTGTTCAACTCTCGCCCTCGCCTCTCTCTCTCCCTTTCCTTGCCGCCCATATGAAAACACACCTTCCTCTCAGTCAGAGCATCATTTCCATCCAGGTGTAGTTAACCCTTTCACGTTCCTCACAGATTGAGCACACCCCTGATACCTCCTCTTTGTGCTCAATGGAGCAGCCAACCTAGCAGCTAGGCTCAAAACGTTTTTTGATTGCCCAAATATTTGTATGTGTGTGTATATCTGTATAATATGTGTGTGTGTGTGTGTGTGTGTGTGCAAATGCTTAGAGTCTTGGAGAGAGTGATTCATTTAGGGGGCCCTCTCCACTCCTCAGCTGCTTCCTGCCTTTCCCAGTAATTAGCCTAGTGTGGCAGCCACCTCTCGCTGCTCAGTCTGGGAGAGACACTTGACACGGCAGACATCAGAGAGATTTTTCAGGAGGCTCTCCCGGCGCCCCAACAGCTCTTAATTAACCACTTAGGTATCCCCACTCGTTCCCCCGGCCGGCACTTTCCAAATGGTAAGGAGGTTCTGTGCCACGGATCTAAACACCGGGGGAAGCGTGCTATCAAAAGATCTGGGTAAATGAAGGCTTGTGTAAATTATTTTTAATGATTCCCTCCTGGCACATCATTATGTTTGTAGTTACACACAGGCACTTCTGAGACGGCTCATCTTCGCTAAGGTCATCAGCAGGACCAACTGTAACTAGCTGCTAGTCTGTAAATGGCTTATTAATTAGTGCTGTGGTTTTACATAGCTGTGAGCTCTGATATATAGTGCAGGGATCGTAATTGTGCGGAATCGAAAATGATGATGATGATGACGACGATAACCCATCTCCAGGCTATTTATGCAAATTGCCTTCTCATATTAGAAAATCATTACCTATCCAAACACTGCAACACTCAGCCTGTGTGAATTACAATGATGGATTTTATGATAATTGCGATTTAATTTTCTTCCTCTCCCTCTGTGTCTTTTGTCTGTCTGGAGTTTGAAAATAATTTGGTCATTGTGAGTGCTATTAATTCTGTATTAGTTTAAGCTGAATGGATGGGTTTATTCAATTTCCTCTGAATAGAGATTTGTAAATCATCATTTTGTGAAACAGAAGATCACTTGTACCTTTTTTTGGACTGGATACAGATCAGGATTATTTAGATAGATTGTTTAGCCATTAGGATATTTTCATGTCCCTTCTTGTTGATTCTTCTAGTTATAAGCAGTTATTAAAACCAGTACCAACACCTAATATTATCAATTTGAACATGTATGAGACTGTAAATACTTTTATGCATTTTTAAGCATGAAGTATAAACAAGATGAATAAGAAAAGTCCTGTTATATTTAAAAGTGAAAGCCATAATGGAAACATGCTTGTTGAAATCTGAAATTTTATTATAAATAAGTATCTGCAAAAATATAAATAAATATTAAAATCGAAAGGAAGTTATTCTACTAAAATGTGTCTTTTGAATCTCACAAACAACACAGGGCAACAAAACACAACACCAACAACACGAGACACACAACTATGGGAGTGATCAACAAGTTCTGGAAGTCGGCAATTAACTGTAAAAAAAAAAAAAAAATTCAGCTTCCCTGTCCAGGCCTGAGAGATACTGGGAGGGTTGAATTTAATTATCTGCCAAGCTCTGCTCTAACAAGTGCTTTGTAGTTCAGAATTCAAATCTCACTGCAAGTCTTCAGAGAGGCAAAGCCAACTTTGCATTCATGAGGGGAGCAAATACTACAGCAGCCCTCCATAACCTTGATGAAATGTGCATTTCACCTTAGGCTATGAGAGGAGAACATAAAAACCCTGAATCATTACATTAAAACAGGTTCCCTCCCTGACAACTTTGAAACAGCGCCATGAAAGATCAAAAACGGTTGACTCTTTGTTTTTGTTTTTATCTTTTTTTTTCTGGAAGTTGCAGATTTTCACGGACAGGTCAGTCTACAGTCGGCAAGGGGTTTCAGGGGGCAAACTAAAGAACACAGTTTATGAAACACAAAATGTAGGCAGATCTGTGGTTATGCTTTTACACATGCCATGAGCAGGGGGTCTCCCTGGCTCCATGTATCGATTCACCCCATCCAGCCAAGCCGCCTGCTGATGTCTCTCTGAGAGCCTGTTGGTATGCGGACAGTATGCAGGCTGCAATCAACATCTGCTAATTTCTGTCTATTAACTGTATTGTCGTAACACGCGATCATGATGTTTTGTTTGTACGGCTGAACTGAGACTTATGACCCTAATCCATCATCTGCTTGTCATATTTTTATGTGTTGTCTGTGCAGTTCTCTGCTGCCCAAAGCAAGCATATTACAAGGCCATGTTTAAGTTATTGGCCAGCTGCTAGAGCCGTGCCCAGCTGAAGAGGTCATTGTGTTTCTCTCTGTCTTTCTCTTTTTTTCCCTCCCCTTTCCACTCAGAATATCACACTGTAGCACACTCAATGCCAAGCATAATACAAACCGTATGTCCTGAGAAGCTATCGTTTGCAACCTCTGTGCCTGAATTTTTTGGCAGGCCCCCACATCTTCCCCACACATAGGAAAAGACACAATGGTGGACGCAATTTTGACTTTTTTTGTATCTTAAATCAGTTACTTCACAGCTTTGCTCGCTATATTCGCTGCACAGGCATTATGAATTTACAAATAATTGCTGACAAATTTTGAACAGCATGACTCCTATTCCAATATCATATTTTTAAAACCATTGGAAACAATGCAGGCAAATGTTTAAACCTATAATTTGAGAAGATTTATGTTATGCAGCTGCTCAAATTTCAATGCCATAAATCCTCAGTGGTTTCACAATAAACATATCTTTATTAGAATCCAAATGTTCTGCTTGTCATGATGCAATGTCACACACTCCATGGCAACAGTCGGGAAACAACTGACATTTAAGATATGGACAGTGATAACTTATGATTTAATACTGCATCATATTTGGAAAGAGCTATTGGGTTAACCAGCTGTAACACTGTATAAAATTTGTGACATATAAAAAAAAACCTCTTAGGTCTTTACTTGTCCATTCTTTAATTGTAGTTCAGTAGAGTGTCACTTCATGACATGAGAAAGCAGTAAATCGGTACCTCATTTTGCTAAAGTATACAAATTAATACTTTTGTCTATACTGTCTCATTATCAGTGCTTTCATTTATTACTGTCATTTTTCATGTACTCTGTTCCTATATTTTCCCATGAAGACAAGGTCTTCTATAATGATACACTGCTCAATATATTGCCCAGTGTATGGTAAAATTGTGAGTGTATTAGTGAAAGCCACATTGTACCATCTATGATAAATGTTATTGTTACAGGGTTTCTGCCCATTGTGAGGTGAACAGGCTTAGAGCCTTCGCCCCTTGTGAAATGAATGGCTTCAGAGTAAATGTCCTCTTGAGGACAGTCGATGCATGTCACCGCAGACTGGAGAGTCTTTCCTTTTCCCTGCTCAACACTGTGTTGATAGACACGGGCAGTATTTTTCCTTGTTAAGAAAGGGCCTTGTTTATTCTGCAGGTAACGATCCAAATCCAGCAGACGTTTGCCCCACAGGAAGGGGTGCGCTCACTCAAGTTTGTCATTTCATTTCTACTGTGAAATCCATTAAGTCCACACACCGAGGGTCTCTTTTTTCATGCTTGTACAGTATTTGTCTTTTTTTTTTTTTTTTGGGGGGGGGGAGCTATAAGTAGGATCTTCTTCCGAGAACTGAAGTTTGTGCAGAAATACATTTAAAAATCACTTGATGAGGTAATCAAAAAACAAAACAAAAACAAAGAATATGTTCTCTCTGCCTCTCTTGTTTGACTAATGTACAGTACAGTGCAGTACAGTAGAGACCCTTGTGAAACATGACAGTTGTGTATGGATTAGACACTGTATATCCACAAGTATTTCTCTTGATAGCATTTGCTTCTCTAAGTAGGAAGGGGAGCTAGATTTCCACACATTTGCTCCCAGTTGGAGTGTTGTTTTTTGTTTGTTTTGTGTCTGTTTCCCTCTCTCCAACAGATTTTTGGTCAGCCATGTGAAATTAATCTGAGAGAAAATAAACAGCAGAGCCCAACAACTAATACAGTTAATTGTCTTAGTGCTTTTCTGGCTGGCCGCTCGCTAACAGCTGGTCATACTGGCTCATGGCACCACTTCAGCCAGCCTTTGAGATAATAACTTTTGCATCTGCCAAAGAAGTGGCTGTTACTGCCCACAGAATTTACAACTCACAAGTGGAAACACAGACTCCGACAGAATTTTCTATGCACGGGTCTTTGAATTTTATTAATGTAATGCAAACACAGTCCTTCCAACACATTAAATTGTTGATGTTATGCGAATACACTCTGGAATTGCAGATCCTCATTAACATTATTTGCATGTTAATCTGCATCTTTTTAATTAGTGATATTATTTATGCACATAATTTTCGCCCGGTGATGCCAAGTCGCAGGCACATTAATTAATCTACAGAGATGCCAAACTGTTTTTCCTCCACTTTTATTTGTTTACACAGTGTTCTGGATTCAGGGAGAAGTTAGAGGGGAAAAACAGGGAGAGTAAAAAAAAATGCTTAAAGATGAATTAAAGTAGAAAGACAAGATTAACTAAAAGTCCTTTTTGTTTTCATAATTCATATTGTAATATTAGCCAAATGTCACGTGTGTGTTTTTTCTCTCCTCTTCCCTCTGAGATCGGTTATTCAGTTACACTACCTTGATGTATTATTAAAATCCATAATGGACTCCTGAGGCTTCCCTTGCTTCTCTTCTTCATTTACAGAATATAGTCAGTGTTATTCTAATCTCCCTACAACACCGTCATGCATAGGCAATGAGCCCCCAGCCCCAACCCTGCCACCTACCCAGCAGCCCTGTGAGATCATCCACCTCTATACACAGCCACCAGATAAACACTCCACAATGGCTCACCAAAAAGTCTTAAGATGAGACCTCAGTCATGATACTTTATGCAAAGCTGAGACAATAGCAGTCACTGTTTTTACTGCTACATTCTGACAGACCAGAATCACTGAATCAAAATCATCCCGAGACATGCAAACGGCCTATTTGTACCAAGACGAACCATATATGTGTTGTAATCTAAAATATATTGCAAAAATCTAACATGCAAATAAGCACACTGCACTTTCTCATTGTTTTTCAATGTTTTCAGATTAAACATTGGGCTGGGCCTGTTCAAGCAAAAGTAACTCAGAAACAGTTGTTAGGATACAATACAGAGCCATATGTTATAGCAGGACAGAATGCAATGCTCTGCCAACAGAGGGATTGGGTACTGTAAATTACAGCTTCGTATAACACACCTAAGTACAGAGAGAGCAGAATGCTACAATGCAACCTATGGGTTGCTATAGCTGTAGCTGTAATGACTAACATGCTACTCGGCTCATTAAACATCTGTTCATACAGTATGTGGTGGTAACATGATGCCATAATGTGACCATCTACTTTGCGCTCTCATTGTTTTGGTTGATCGACTTCTGATCCTACTCATTTTAATTGTAGTACTTTTAAATATATATATATTTACTAATGTCGTCAATGAGAGTAATTTCATCCCTGGTTTTGATTATTTTATTGTTTACTTTATTTTATTCTTTGTATGTATGCTTTATTTGTATATTTTTATTTTCTGGTCCGTATTATTGTTTCCTTTCTTTGCCTAAAAAATATGCAATATGTATGCATGTCTAGTTTAGATGAAATGCTTAATAGAGATCGTAGGGAATATAGTTCATATCAGCGGCACACATGCGGTTTACTTTTAACTTGAAGTGGGAGGTTAGGGTTAATGAGCCTGTTATGGAATAAAATGTGTGCAATTAAAAAGAAATGCTGAAACATAAACAGTAAGTTAAGTTGTAAAATAAATATGCCAATGATAATTCACAAACACAGCATGTGCTACTCCATTGTATCATTCATATTTTTAAAAATCTACAGTGACCTGTGCTAATGAAATAAAGACTACTTAAGACTTAATTTCCTTAAGTGTTTCAGCATGGGAGTTGTGTTAAGCAGCTTTGTATACTGATATTGTAAAGGATATTAGCCTCATCCATTGCTGAATAGTAACACTAGGGTGCAATTACATAATGAAGACCCCCAGTCTTCTGCTTTGTTAGCCTGTTATTGGAGACTATCCAAAAAAAACAACAATACATCCAACCCTAATAAACTGAAAGCACAACTACGATTAATGAGACATCCAACAGAGACAATTCCTTAAGGAGAATAACGTGCCATAATCATTAAGCACAGTGGTCTATATACATACTTTAACTTTACTGTTATAATAAGCTGAAGGAGATCTAGAGTCTGACCAGGAACACACATTTAGTTTTTCAGGGTTTTGCCAGTTGTATTTTTTTTTTTTTAAATAAAACAATGATTTATTATCCATTTTTTTCAGCACAAATCTGATGACAGCCACAACAGCCCCAGTAAAAGTTTCCCAGCCCACATTTTGGCATTCTCTATGCATACTGAATATTATTTCCCCAATTTTAACAGTGCAGCAAAACGGAACCTTTCCAAAACAATCACCTTTGGGGAAAGGATAAATGTGCAGGAGCTTTGCAGCAAAAAAAGTGCAACTTCCACAGTGGCTTTATTTGAGTGGGCGACAAAGGGTGCAGTAAGCTGGCTCCTAATGTATGATGTCCTGGAACAATGATTTATAGGCTGTATAGCATCTGTGAGCTGAGATACTGTAGCAGAGGATGTCAAACCATGATATCCATAGTTGGGTCAGTTTCACAATGACGGGCTGCATGACTTTAACATTAAAATATAGTGTTTTATATCTGAGCTGTCTGCAATGTTAACATGCTTTTTTACTGCCATGAACTACTGTATCAATGGTATAATAAACATGGAAATGTTAACCTTTGTAAAAGCCTAATAAAATGACAAGTTTGAGTCTTAGGCATGAATAATTACCCTCATCAAATCTCATCTGAGTCCCTCAATTTGTAACAGCTCCTCATCTTGCTAGTGCACGCAGTTATTCTGTTATGATAATGCCAGGCCTAAGCTCTCAACTTCAGAAGGCGTCTCTTTTGTACCGCCACTTTCCAAAGACAATGAAGTTAGTGACAGTGGTGAGGCAAATTCTTCTGAGGGGTTTGTGTGGAATTTACAAGCTTACAATGCATTGCCATGGGCACAACTGATACCACAGGTAATTTGGCATATCATGTCCAGGAACCAGATCCTAAGGAGGGAATGACGAACAAATGTAAAAAAAAGACAGAGAGAAAGAAAGAAATCTGGTGGGAAAAAAGGCAGTCTCAAAATCTTGGCATTCCAGTGGCCATTCACATGAAACCGATAAGTCTGAAAAGCCAAAAGACTCCCATTTTTCTTTTCCTTGTCTCCTCCTCCGAGAGGCTGATGAAAGTGCCTTTTGTTTCTGAAATGCCTGCCTGTTGTGTTAAATTGTGGAATAATTGATATGTGGCGAGGATGTCTCATACTTAACTATTATCTGAACAAAGATCAAACATCAACACAGAGTTGTGAGATAACTGCGCACAGGTGCATGACTCCCACACTGTAGGCATGCAACATTATGTGTGTGAAAAAGCAAATGTGTTGCCTTTTTTTTGTTTCATTACTCTGCTTTTTAATGCAGGTTGCTGCACATATTTTGTCACTAACATGTTGTCACTCTAAAACATTCAAACTTAACTTTCTACACAATTCCTGTTAAACATGTAAAAAAAGGTTTTCTTTTTACGTCATTTGCCATCTTAACATGATTTAATACATCATCAGGTTCTGGAAATGAAAATATATCATCTAAAGTTTAAATCAAATAGCATTGCACAGACCTCACTGTGTCTAGTCCTCGGATGACTCAAAAGACAATTTGTAATTATTGCAGACAATTATGTGAGGAAGTGATATCTCCCCCTTTGAGAGAAGCAGGGTGGTTTAAGATTTCTGCACCCAGTCTTGTTGCAGTCATTAAGGCACTGCACATCAAGATGTCCCCTTGACCTCAGTGACAGAATAAGGACTAGCCCCCACATTATAATCTACAGACTTGATTTCCCATGTCAGGGGAGGACCCTAAATGGATTTTTAATCCTAAACTAACCATGCTGCACATTGCATATAGTGTTCAGGTGAAAAGTTCTTTCCACCACTCTATTATACTGGGGCAAGTTGGGTCTGTAACCCGAATCACTGGAAAAATAATGCGCTAAGCCCCCAGTACTGTATAGGCGTTACACCGCAACAATGTGTTTCTTTCTTTCTGTTGATGCCACGGACTCCTCTTTGATGCAGCTCTGAAATGACTGAGCGCCACAGGCTATTTTCTCCCTGTTCAGGCAACTCAATACCCACTCTGTCTGGCCTGTTTGTTTTCGGCTAATTGCCTCAAGATCTAATAAGTTAGTGATGATGTACGTCGAGTCACCCGTGACCCCTGCCAGAAGAAATATTATGTCGCACTAAAACTTGCCCAGGGAAGGAGCAGGGTCCCTCTTTATCAGTCTAAATATTTCTGGCCTCCCAAGCTCCCGGTTTCAAATGTTTGGGTCAGTACGTGTTAAAGCAAGGTCACGAGAGCCCTGTAATTACGGCATTATGCAAGGCATTAAGGACAAGAATAAGGTAAGGCCTAGCTCAGGACAGAAGCAGAGACGACAGTGAAGCTTGCAGGTCAGGAAAGATTGTTAAAATAGACAGAGAGCAATTTGTGATTAGGGATATTAGAAAAATGGTGCAAAACATCAGTGGGTGGACATTTGTTTCTCTTGCTGATGTCATTAGTTTTACATAAGTTTAGAACTGTGTCTACTACTACTAAGACTTATCTCATAGCATTTACTTCACTGTTTTGTTGCTGTAGTTTTATGATTAATCAACTAACTGAGGTATACTGCATGCTAGTGATAAACTGCACAAAGTTGAACTGCAGAAGCTGGGAAAACTGACACAATGACAAATCTTGACACATTACATTTCAACAATAACCCCTTAAAGGAATCCCTTTTTAGTAAAAGTATCACCTAAGACAACATTGCTTTATGAAGCACAGAATCACTAAGTACAGGCCTTAAGCCAGTTACACTCAGGAAAGCTGTCTAACTATTAAGTTTGACAGGCTTTTCTGATTTTGCTTGACTGTTTAGTAAAATGCCAAGAGGATCATCTCTGGGACTGTACAGTGGGAAAAACCATATATGGTAATCTGTTTTTACTTTAATTTATTTTAGAATTAAATATCCCCACACCCCACTCCCAGACCAATAGATTAGATATATGGCTTTAGATATGTATACACTATATGCAGTAAATCCATGCTTTAACTTAAAAGTTAAAATTACTTCAATACCTATTGTTTATGAGAATAAAAAATACTAGTAAAGATATCACTAAGATTGCTGCACTGACCATGTGTGGCTCATGCATTTTGATTGCATATATTTCTGTGGGACTATTTATTTATTTTCCCCGGCAAAGTATCTATGATACCCCACCTCCTCCTCTTTTATTTTCTGAACGACAGACAGCAGTCCAAGCCAAAAAGCCATTTCACCTGCATTAATACACAATGAATAATTTATAAATCCCAATTATTTGGTATCATTTATGCAAAGAGTGTCACACAAGGCATACATAAAGCATTAAGGATGGTTAACCCATAAAGGAATGGAAGACTAGGAGAAGAGTAGAAGGTCACATCTGAAAATCAGGTTGTTGGGGTTTTTTTTCTCCCTCTACAGTATCTCACTCTCTGTCTCTGTTCATGTTATTTCACACCGACAAAACTAGCTCACTGACCTGCACATATTATTGTCCATACTACATGCTATATACAGTATGGGCAGGACATCAGAGTTAATTCATTTCTGCATGACAGAACTGATTGCAATGGCTTCAGGAAAACTAAAGACAATGACAGTCAAGCTAGAAAAGAGAGAGACAGTAGAACAATACGTCAAACATCTTGTTTATAGACATCTGTTTTCTACATATTGTGGTGCTATGAATTCAGAATCACATTGCATTGCTGGACTAACATAGTACTCGATTTTTCTGTGATCTCCTTATCTAAACAAATGCAATTACGGTTGGGTTAGCGGTGGTGCTTCCCAGGAGATGGACCGTCCCCCCTTGTCGCTGACTATCTTCCCCACTAATCCTGTCTTAGAAGGGTCTCTGTTAACAGGGATAAGGCATTGGCCTGGTATCCTAGGCTAGTAAGCTAAAGCTTATGTACAAAATGCTATTCAAGAGGCGCTGCCTGCAGCTATTGGAACTGCGTAGATGTCCATATCATTCAGCCAGCCTAAATACGGAGGAATTTAGCTGTGGCTAAATCTTGGAGACTGACGTGGACATGTTCACTGATAAGGAACGGGGGCCTATGCGGGAGTGTTATTTGGAATCAAATTGATGCGTTATAGAGTCTGCAACATGGAGATCTGGTCTTTTCCAATGACAAATCCATAAACTCTCCAGCAAACATGCCCCTACTGTTGAAATCATCGCTGCCCTACCCATGCTTTACTGTGCTACCAGTCATGATGCCCATTTAAGCTATGGAAGCCACTGTATCAACTGAGCTTACAGCAGTAATTCTACACTATGCTCACACAAATATTTTATTGACAGTCAAGCATTGTTCCAGTTTCTGCTTCAAATTCATATCTGTCAGTCATGCATATAGTGATCGAACAGTGTTCAATGTTTACAGCATCATGTGATAGTTTAATACATGAGTTCAGAGGTTTACAGTGTATGTGGCCCTCTCTTAAACAGTTGGCTGAAAGTTAAATCATTATGAAGGGTCACATTATTGATCCCAACCTCTTATGGCAATGCAAAGTGCTTGACACCAAACCTCACTCAATTTACTCCTTCTGGTGTGAACAAAATACTTCTCAGTTTCACACATTTGGATGGATTAAGCTTTTAACACTTTGTGAAATCCAGCACTTATCCTACAAACACTTGTGAAGTGTATGTGACAGTGGATCTATATTAAGTGTGACTGGGCAAGCTCCACAAGACCGGAAAAGGCAGCACATCTGTTCCATGGCGTGATAACGTTGAACAATTCTCACACACTCTGGTTTTCAATCACAAATGGCAAGTAAATGACAAATTTCAAATTTTAAGAATGGTTCCCTGCAGAAGTCCCAAGGTTAGCTTTGTATGTTTGTCACTCGCATTCCTGCATATTTTATCACACGCTCAGAGCCACATGGATATCACACTCCCTTTGATGAGGGATGATGCACAAACATTAGTGATACAGAGAGATATGGTGCATATGACATGCTGGCTGCATTTGTAGATATGTGACCTTCATTTGGGGTTTCAGAGGGCTGGTAAATAATAACACCAAGGGTTAATGGATTTCATATGCTCTTCAGTCTCACTGCTGCAGTCACCTGATGCAACAGTACATGCAACCTTGCCCTCGAGGAAATGAGAGAAGTCTGTCAATCACCCAGCGCTTCCTGCTGTTAGGTCTAGATACATATAGACACACACACATGCATATACACACACATATAAATATGCTGCTTCCATCCACCATGCCACACAACCAGAACCTTGAGACATTTTCTTGATTGGTTTGGTGAAGATCCTTAATGTATTCAACACCATCTAAAGATAATCATTGCAGATGTTTATTTGTCCACCAAGGACATTAAGGAGTGGCTGTTCTTTAAAATCTTCCAGCAGAGATGCTAATTGAATAAACAGATCTTCTAAATTCATTACAGGTGTATACTTTGGTAAATTAGGTCCTATCACTAGTTTTATGTGTATTATCTGTTGTACACATAGCGGCCACTTTATTAGGTACACCTATTCAACTGCTCATTAATGCAAATTTCTAATCAGCCAATCACACGGCAGCAACTCGATGCATTTAGGCATGCAGACATGGCCAAGGCAATCTACTGAAGTTCAAACCAAGGATCATAATAGGGAAGAAAGGTAATTTAAGTGTCTTTGACAGACAGTGCCAAACAGGCTGGTCTAACTATTTCAAAAACTGCTGACCTCCTGTGATTTTCACACACAACCATTTCCAGTGTTTACAGAGCATGGTCCGAAAAAGAGAAAATATCCAGTGAGCGGAAAATCTGTGGGAAAGCATGCTTGTTGATGCCAGAGATGAGAGAAGAATGGTCAGACTGGTTCAAGCTGATAGAAAGGCAACAGTAACTCACATAACCACTTATTAGATGTGAGGTGTGCAGAAGAGCATCTCTGAACGCACAACAAGTTGATCCTTGAAGCAGATGGGCTACAGCTGCAGAAGACCACACTGGGTGCCATTCCTGTCAGCTAGGTACAGGAAACTGAGGCTACAGTTCACACAGGCTCAACAAAATTGGACAGTAGAAAATTAGAAAAACGCTGCCTGCTCTGCATAGTCTTGATTTCTGCTGCAACATCTGGATGGTAGGGTCACAATTTTACGCAAACAACATGAAAGCATGGATCCATCCTGCCTTGTATCAACGGTTCAGGGTGGTGGTGGTGTGATGGTGTGGGGGATATTTTCTTGGCACACGTTGGGCCCCTTAGTACCAACTAAGCATCTTTTAAATGCAACAGCCTACCAGCCATCTTCTAATGGTACTTCCAGCAGGATATCGCACAATGTCACAAAGCTCAAATCATCTCAAACTGGTTTCTTGAACATGGCAATGAGTTCACTGTTTTATTGATGTGGTGGATTTGCATCATCGATGTGCAGCTGACAAATCTGAAGCAACTGTGTGACGCTGTCATGCTAATATGGACCAAAATCTTGGAGGAATGTTGAATTAAATTGTTAAATCTATGCCTCCCAAAATTAAGTCAGTTCTGGAGGCCCAACCCGGTACTACCAAGATGTACCTTATAAAGTGGCTGGTGAGTGTATATATACAATTGCTTATTATTTGTTACATGAGGTAGAATAGTATTGTGGCTCACACTCCTTGCACTTGTGTAGCACTACTTGCTACTGGCTGCATGTTGCATTAGTAATTTATGAATTGACAATTACTTACTGCTGTACAGTTTAGTCACAGATGATTATGGAGATCTATTGTACTAATAAATCATAGCTTGCTTGAAGCTAATTTCATTTGAATTTAGCCACAGCCACCAAACATAAGCATATTAGACACATATTATGATGTGTCATACTAGCATATTAGACACAAATTAGACACATTAGTAGTAGTACTAGTAGTAGTCAGTGATAGTAATAGTCATCCAATTTCCTGATTGAAGCCTTTAAAGTGTGTTAACAAATTAACAACATATATTCACACTAATTTACAGTGATTCAATTGCATGATGGCACAGGGTAAATACACACACAATTAATTGTTACTAGAAGCATTATTTTTGCACTGTAACTTTGCATTAATTGCAACTGTGCAACTGCCACTTATCATTGTGTACTGTATGTTCTGAGCACATATAGACATATTAGCTCAATCAGCTCTATCCTCTGTTCTGTTCTATAGAATCACTCATTCTTCCCAGTATTAGATCTGTGTCTTCATCCAAAAATGCACAGCTGCCATAACTGGATGCACTTTAGGATTGATTTTTTGTATGTAAGTATGAAAACGTGTCTCATGCACAATATGGTTAGAGAATGGTGCTCTGTTATCACAATAAAGCAAGGACTGTGTTTAAATGACGTGCAGTCAGTTTATTAGAAACTACAGGAAGGACTGCACATGTGAACACACAGTTCAAGACAGGTATGAAGATTGAAAACTGTAAATTAAGCTCAGCAGTTGCTGATTTCTCAGCCATTGTTAGCACAATGATCAACCTACCTTCTCATATGGGCATCAACTTAAAGGTTCTTTGTCAAAACACAGAACCAATCGTCCAGTACTTCCCATGCTCTATTAGAAAGTCCCCAATCCATATTTCCAAGCATCCTTACCATCAAACCATACGTGTAATGTCAATCTCATATGCTGTGAGTTCAATAGTCATACATTATTTCCACTAGTTCTTCAAGACAGACAGACGTTCGGGAAGCTATCCACTGTAAGCAATTTAATTCAGTCACTGAGGACCAAAATTTGTCTCGTATTGGCTAACCAGTCCAGATTCCTGTGCCAGGCCGAAAGGCTTTAGCCTTTGTATGGCCTCCTCACATCTCTCTCTCTCCCTTTCCATCTTTTGCTGTCTCTCTCCACTGTGCAGTAAGTGTGTTCCACATCTGACTGAATTATTGCCTAGCTGTTAGTCTTTTGGCTGCCGTTCCTATTTGTGCTACAAAAAGACATGAGATTTGCATTACACTCATTTCAGGCGCTTGCCAAAATATTTCACATTAGTTTCAGCTGGATGTGTGAATTATTGTTCAAATTTGATGAGCTTAGTAATGCAAATAAAGGTCACATCAGAATTTCCAGATGTGCTTGTGTCAATGGACGTGAGCACATTTGGAAAACAAGGGTACCATTCAAACGGCAATGTGTTATGATTCTGTCATACTAAACTCATCCGTCAAAGTGCATGTTTTGAAATGGCCAGTGAGAGAGGCTGGGATTTGAATTGGAATAGCCTCTGTCAAACCGGAGTTTATCCCTTGTGTTTACAACCCACAAAAAAAAGGTCATTGATATAAAAAGCAAAACACTTGAACCTGCTCAGAGCGGGGCCTTTTCTTTATCTCACCCCAACATTCCTGCAGCGCTTGAGGGGTGCAGCAGACAGCAAACTAGCAGGCAAGACACAGAGAGGGAGAGAGGAAGGCAGGCATAAAATCTGCATGCTGGAAGAAACAAGATGGACATAAAAGATGGACTAAATTGCAGAGAGGACTTTTCTTGTCAAAGGCTAATGGAAACATTTCCACACAACACAGAGAGGGGAATGGAGGCTCCATTATCACAGCCGAGCAGACAGAGCTGGCAGCCATTCCAGAGAAGCGCTGAGATGTGCACACTGGCCCGGCTTAGCGCCCTCAGCCAGCCCCTCAGGCCTCCACCTGAATAATCTGTGTCAACAGGTTCCAAAATGCCCAGAAGAATCACATAAACAGAGACAGAGAAAAACACTTACTAAATAATTGTCCCTAGGTTTTGTTTTTGTCTTCCTCCCTATTGTTTGTCTTCACTTGAACCTTTAATGAAGTAACAGCAGCCCCCAACCCATAATATTTCTGTTATACCTTGAGGATTGAGGACTTATGTGTTGTTTGCTGGGGGAGTCGAATGTGGCAACTTTCTGTTGTAAAATTACTCTTCTTAGAGTTTGTAGAAATCCAGTCTCAGATTACCAAAAAGGCAAAACATGTCAGATATGAAAAGAGTAGGAAGAAAAGCTAAATGGCTTATAATGTGAAATATCAAACCAAATGTAGCGACAGTAGTTCTGCAGGACAGTATCTATTTCAAAATCAATTTAGGAGGATTCAAGGATCTGTCATCACGTTCCATTATTGTTTTGGTTGACAATACAGTCTTTTTTGTCAACTTACAATTGCGCGACCTGCACCAAAGCCCAGTCAATGCTGTCTAGTGTTATATAATTCTTGCCCATGTTTATTCTCACACCCAAACCCATGTCTCATGAGGCCCATGAGAGATTGATTTGGTGGTAGCATTTTCAGTGACAATTCCTCAAGGCAGGGGGGTATTTGCGTGCTCTCTGACACCCTACATGCCCCAAGGACAGTACCAAGCCTCACAGTCTGCTAGGGCCAAATCTGGATTTGTCGGTTACTGATAAGTAAACACACACAAAAAAAAGAAAAAAGAAACAGAGATAAAAGCAGACGATGAAGGACAGGATGACTTTTCAAATCTCTGGCTGCCATTTCATGTCAGAAACCACCACAGCATACTCACCGACCAAACTGGATGCAGTTTAATAAGACAAAAAACAGCAGATTATATAGGACTCCATAATCAAAAACAATCTGCATGCAAAATGGTAAACAACCAAGTTGAATAAGAGAGATGGAGAAGAAGCCAATCTGATTACTTGTTCATCTCATCTGTCTGTCTTCCACTGGAAGTCATCCATTTATAATAAGCCTGGCTGATAAATGTTTTAATAAACTTATATGCATAATTCATTTTAGGCAGGCCCAGTTTTAATTGACTTATCGCAGAATTGTACTGAAGATCAAAAGCCTGATTAAAGCAATGTATATATTAGTGCCCCATGCTACCCCCCTTCTTCCAAACACCATGTTTCAAAAAACATCAGAGAAGAAGTGTGTTGTGAAATGTGATCAATTATTCACCAAAATAATGAATTAAGTGATTGATTAGCGGATTACTTTTGACAATCTTGATGTCAGAAATACTTTATGTTGACTGATGATGCACAATGAAACACCTGAAGGCCAACAAGTTTGGGATGCAGTCCTGAGCAGCATGTATTTCTTCACAAATGTATTTCATTTAAGCTTTTATTGGAGTATCAAAGATGGTTTCTGAATAAATTGTCTTCCAAAAATGTAATTCCCCTATTCTTTTAAGAAGCAGCAAAGTTGACAGATAAGACAGCATTCACACATCACGGCTATTTGACACCTAATTACACAGCTCTTAATAAGGGGTTCTCTCTCTGTGTGCCCTGAGTTCACACTGTCTTACAGCTATAATTATCTCGTCTCAGTATTTGACAGTGTATTGTTTAACCTACATACAGTGGGGATTCCACATGCCTTCCGCTAGTTTATGTAGGAACGTTTAGCTGTGTCTTTCTTATTAATCTTACAAAAGACCTGACACTACCTCATAGGTTCAGGTTTAACAGGTTTTGTTTATGTCTAACATGCCCCTTTGTCCTCAACTGACTTAAAATTGTTCTAAAAATATCTGCATAGCTGAGTAATGCAGAGTGCATTGCAGAGGTTTTCTGGAGGATATTTTGAAGCAATATGTTCAAAAAATATAATTTATTTTTTTATTCTGCCATATGCATCTGACATTTTAATTGTATTATTGCCTTTCTAATAAAACATACATGATATATATATATATATATATAAACAAAATGTTCAAAAATATGGTGGACACTGACTGTTTTGATGAGTGATGAGGTGAATACATGATTTCTTACATTGAATCTACACCAATTACAGAGACTGACGTGGATGAAGAGAAGCAGATATGCGATACAGAGCTATTTAAGCTTAGAGACAGCTGGTATGCTAATTGTTCCAAAAGGGGCTGCAACAGTTTCAGAATATTACTAATGTTTGGTCAGTTATGTTCATTTAAATCAAATGATTTAAACTCATACTACACTTCTGTGACATACTGAATGTGGGGAGCATACCAAGTTACATTATTTATATGTTAGTTTTGTCAGTAATGAGCAGTGTATGGGATTACAACTTAAAAGGAAGTAATTACAATACAGTTGCTAACCAGGAGTGATATGTTACTCTTACATTAGAACCTCAAAATTGTACATTCCACGTTACATCATATTTCTTTAACACCTTTGCGTAAAAGAAGTGAAGACAAACTTTCTTATCGTAGAACATTAACTAGATTTTGCTATTATTTAGCACAAATACAATATAGTTAAAGCTACCAATGATAATCTGTTGCTGTGCAGCAGGTGTCATGATGAGCACACAAACCAGGCCTACTGCAGAATGAGTCTAGTTTACAATTACCTTAACACAACTGTTAACCCATGCTTGATAGCTGCATGCAGAAATACAGAATGTACATTGGTTTGGCTTTTCTGTTGGCATTTGGCTTTCCTTCTTTACACCTGCACACAACATACAGCATGACACATCAAAGTGTGAGTTTCGCCATCAAAGAGCAGTGAGTGCCACTTCTCCGTGTCAGTGTTTAAGCAGCTATTATACAACTTGTGTTTATCATTGAGTTATAGTGTTAACGTTAAACCTAATAACAAGTGTATCAGATCCGAACACTCACTCCTGTCTTATCCTGACACTCCCTGCTTATCTTTAATAAATATCAGAGAGAGGTCATTCCTAGGCCATTCTACTCCAGCTCACAGCTTGCCAACAGAGCTTTATTTTATGTGTGTGTATATATATATATATATATATATATATATATATATATATACACACAGCATACAGGACTGCAATACCTGTTCTGCACCACACTTTTTCAAAAATAGGATTTTTAACTATCACTTTTGTTTTAACAATGGCTGGCTATCAAGTTAACTTTATTTACACAGCCCAATATCACAATTCACAAATGTGCCTCAAGGGACTTTACAATATGTACAGCATACGACACCAGCTAGACCCTCAATTCGGTCACTCATCAGAATGAGTAACAAGGTCTGACATACATTCTCAAAATTCTTTAAAAGTAACTTTTTTTATTAACCCGAGCAACATGGATATTGGTGTTATCAGGTGGGGAAGCTTCATTTGATGGTAAGAAGGCTAGTTATGAACCAAACTAAACTCCTGGCCACTACAATAACGCGCCAGCCAGCGGTTCAGTAAAGTAAGTAAGTAAATCAGAGGGGACCAGAGACAATTAATCAAGTTATTTTTCTGGGAAACTCAAACGTCCTGGCTAGGCTTTCTTTTGTGATATCTGACTGCTTTATCCTAGTAGTTCATCCTAGTAGTGCCGACGTATATTGCAATGTTGCTAAAGCTAGTGGTGGTGTGTGTCTGACTGATGTGATGCCAGCACCCTCAGGTTGGCTTCTATGTCGGACACTCTGGTCCCAGTTAAACAGTGGCTAGAGTGAATAAGTAGAAGAGTGAAGATTAAAACTAAAGAAATCAAGAAGGGAAAAAGAGTAGTAGTAGTAGTAGTAGTAGTAGTAGTAGTAGTACAGCAATTGTCAATCTCATGGAAGTAACAATGTGTGTCTCGGGTAACAGCGTCAAAGTGTTGAAGCTTTTATGGAAATAAAACAAAATCCACTGTGTGTCACATTCTAGGAAGTTCAGCATTTTCTTGCCATGTAGCTTGCCTGTTACTACAACAGTGCTGTCTCCGTTAATGAATAAAGCTTTTGGTCCAAGTTTGGCTACAGCGTGACACAAGGCTTGTTTAATTTGAAATAATGGCTTGACTTCCCCCTTAACAAAACGCCCAAATATGTGCTGAGAAGTGGATAGCTAAATAGTGAAGAGAGAGCGCAATTTTCTGTTTTGTCACTTGAAGATAGTAATTGCCATGTAATGAAGTTAATGTTTTGTGGAATTTACAACCTTGTATTTTTGGTCATGGTCTCTCCTTTCACTATTTCAGTATCATGCGCTTCAGTTTTCTTCTCTTTTTCCTTGTACATTGTATTTTAACTTGGCATTCTTTTGTTCACCCAAAACACAAAGGAGGCAATATATGAGGGGTCATTAATTTCCTTTCTCTTTGTCTGATTTGTTTTTAATCCTCTTTTCTGTCTTACTCATTGTCCTTGCTCTCTCTCTTAAAGCAGCAGTATACTAGAAACAAAACTAAGCCTCCGCAAAGTTAACCAGTTGTCATTTGGGTTTTTTTATTTAGACGTCCTGCTTACAGACTCATATCATAACTTCACCAAGTCAACTGAACTATTTTGGAAGCGTGCAGAAGAAAGAGGAAACTTGATTTAAACAACACAATACAATACAATTTTTGTAAGAACACAGAAATAATTTTCTTTTTTTTATGTTCCTATTATTTTCACATGCCTTTCCTGTCTCTTTCTCTCCACACTCTCATGATTTTGCCTTCTGGGTCTTTCCCTCACTCCTCTCTTTACCCAGCAACTTCTCCTCAGTGGTAAAATGAGAGTGTCAACTTTAAGCCCTAACCATAAAGCCACTAGTGCCAAGTAAATTGAGAGTAGCAACCGCTGCAACAACAAACAAACATGACTCATACTGCTCACTAGGAACAAAAACACACAACACACACACATCCCTGCCTGCACAGAGCCCATATATAAACACAGACCCACAAATCACATAATCGAGGTTGCATCCTAGTACAGTATGGTCATGCATTGTGCCAGTCAGGTTAGATAAACATTTTATTTAGAAATCAACCAGTTTTTTTCCTTCTTTTTTTTTTTTGTTTTCGTTATTAGTGGTAGGTGATACATTTATAGTTATTCAAAGTTACTATATAAAATATATTTAATTATCTTGGCTTGTTGTTTTATCGCAATTAGAATGCACTATGTAAGTAGTGATAAGTATATGATTATTTTATAGTTCACTCTTTGGCTGATGACATAGACATAGAGAAGACACATGCAAGAAAAAAGATCTGCATCTGTTGGTCCATATAATTGCTGGAATAAAGACAAATCAGATTTAAATATTCAGGTACTTGTGTGCAGTTTAGGAGGATAATTATTTCTTTCTCTTTCACACACACACACACACACACACACACACACACACACACACACACACAGAGTCACCTGGTGTATTGTTCTGACCTCAGGCCATCCTTCTTACACTGCGATTGACCTTTCAGTGCTGAAAGGAAAAACAGCCTGTGCCTTGAATAGTTCACGTTGCAACCTGCACAACACACATTTTGCACACAAATGCAAACACACCTCCCTATACTCACGTGCCAATTTTTAAACACACTCTGGCATACATGTACACACCCTCACACACACACACAGACTGACTTAAAGACTATGCTGGGGGCAAGAGGTCACTGTGATTAATTATTGGGTCTGGGTCTCTCAGACAAATTGCAAGAAAAAAAACAAGTTTTATCCATCTCTTCTGTGTCTTTTGTGTTCTTATCATAAATCTTAATACAGTTTCATTTGTTTGTGCAGGAACTGGAGTAACTGCAAGATATCGAAGCGTCTGTTAAGTGGAGCGGCAAATTCCATCCAAACTTTAATAGCTGTCCTTGTTTTTTTCTTTCTGTGATGAGAATACAATAGATTAGAATTAACTGTATGCACTGTGCGCTTTTATGCCAGGTGTTGTTATTGTTTAGATGCAATTAAGATGATAATCACTAATCAATTTGTGTGATTTGAGAAGGTGTACCTTCCACACTGACTTCCAATGAAACTGAAACCGTCTCTCTCTACTTTTCTCTCAGTGTGTGTGTGTGCGCAACCTTATCTTCTTGTGTGTGTACATATAGATCTCTATGAGCCATAGGTGAGCTTAGTTGTGGTCAGTGAGTGATCCTATAATGAAGACTGGCTTTACTGTATGTCAACACCTTTCACCTGCAAACAGACACATGCACATCTCTGTCTCTCTGTCTTCCTCGCAGCCTGCCTCTCGCTCTTCTTCTGTTTTTTTTTCCCTTTCTTTTTCTCTTTCTTTACAATGGCAGTTGGAGAAAAAAAATGCTACCGCCTGTGTCTCTCTCTTTTCCACAGCAGATAACTAACTGGCTTCCTCACTCAAACAAACTGCTTGATAATGGAATCATCTCTATTCAATTAGTGGTTTAACGGTCTTCTGTCTCGGCAGCCCAAAACACACACATACACACACGCACATATTCACACACGCTCGCTGGTCTTTTCTCTCTCCCAGCTTTAATCCAGCCAGACACCAGTAATGTTGATGATGGCAGTAGATGCTGATTGCTCCTCTTTCCCTTCCTCTTATTCTCTCTCTGCCATTAATCAGCCGTGAAAGAGAGAGAGGGGGAGAGACAGAGAGAGAGAGAGAGAAACTGAGTAGTGCAGAGAGAGAAAAAAAGAGAGAGAGAGAGCTGCAGAGTTTGGTCGGTCAGCCGCACCAGAGTGAGTAATTAACTGGCATTAACTCATTAAACTGTCCCAGATGTGGCCATGAATATCTGAGTGGTGGGGAGACACAGAGAAAAGAGATAGATATAAAGAGAGAGAGAGAGAGAGAGAGAGAGAGAGAGTCCAGGCCTCCCTGCATCCTGCTGACAGCCAAAGAAGACAGAGACTACGGAAGAAAAAGAAATTGTGGTGGAAGAGAAGAGTGTATTTGTGGTGTGTGTATCTGTATAGTGTATATGTTCTTATCTGTGCATACATTGAGCAGGAACACTTGCATCAGAGTGTGTGTATGAGTAAAGAGAGAGAGTGTGTTTGTGTGTGTGTGTGTGTGTGTGTGTGTGTGGGTGTGTGTGTAGGAAACCCAGACCTCTCAGTGTGGATCATCCTGACTTATCCTGGGTGATTTATATGCTATTTCAAGTTGATTAAGATTTATTATAAACATGCCCGAGCTTAATCACTCAGTGCCATCCTAATGAAAACTAAATACTGTCATACATTTTGTAGCTTCTGTGGCTTCATTGTGATGTTTGAGTTAAGTGACAGACTATTTTATCTTATTGTCTTTACGTGCTGTATTCATTTATGTACTTTTAACAGCCTTATTTTATGTGCCACATTAGCATTTGTTGTTCTAAAATAATTTATGTGAAGCACCTTGTTACTTAGGTTTGAAAGATATTGCTATAAAAATATATATTATTATTATGATTATTATGATTCTTGATTGGTTTCACAGAAAACATCCCTTTTTGTTTGAGAGGCAGAACACAACAACAGAAAAGCGCTCTGCTGCTAGCAGGGATTCACTCTGAAGGACAGGACAAATGCTTGTCACAAGAAGCAACCCAATAAGCCAGGGTGTTCCAGCTGAAGGAAGGCCTCTCTACTATCACCACACCACCCTGCTGAAAAGACAACCGTGCTGATTGCAAGAGCTTATTACACATCGTAGTGTGAAACAGAAGTTTGGATTTTGGGTATGGTTATTTGCATTTGTTACAGCTGAGTCAGACTTCTTTAAATAGGTCGTTGTGATAAATTGTGGGTTTTAGATTAGTTTAGATCACTCACTGACTTAAGGCATTGTAGATGTCAGCTGCATCACACCACTAGGTTGACTTTCTTTCCTATGTGTCTGTGTATTCTTTGAGTCATTAGCATGTTTTCATTTGATCTTTTTAGGTGTGTCTATCTCTCTGGGGCAAATATTTGAACTTCATGAGGTTGAATTGATTTCGCTTGCTGGAGTCTTATTGAAGCATAGAAAGTGGACACACGACTTGTACGATAAGATAAGAAAGTTCTTGCATTTTTGCCGGCATTAGAAACTTATTCAGGTACGTCTTTGCTCAGGTGTTATGTTCCTAGGTAATAATGAAATGTGTTTTACTGACTTCAACACATAAGAAATACAGCACTTATTTTGAACCACATTCCTCTTTGACACTGTCAGCTATGCAATGTGTAAAAGTGATTGAATTGAAATGACTCACATTAACATTACAAATCTAACAACTGGTTGTTAGGCGAGGTAAAATATGTTAGACATGTGCTGGTGTAGGCGAAGGAACACCTTTGAAATCTGAGATGGCTGCTTGATAAATTGTCTTAAACGGTATTTGCTTGAGAGCTTGTTTTTTTTCCCTTTTGTTTACCCATCCAATTTACTGGTTGTCATCTGTGCATTCATACATGTTTCTTGTAAGCATAAAATTAAGTGCATACAGAATAGGCCCCGGCAGAAAAACACAACCCTTGGTGTTCCCTATGTTCATACATAGCAATAGCAGGACCAGTAACTACAATCTAAGAACTGACGCAAATGATTAATTATGATACTGTATGTCTTCACTCTTGATGAAGATGGTAAACCCTTGCCTTAAAGTATTTATTTCCACTTTTTACCATCATTGCTTGGTCAGTTAATTTCAGCTCAACTGCTAATGCAGATGTGCAGGTGACCTTTGCTCCTCGATAGAAAAAAACACAAGCACAAGTTAGTAACTTATTTAATCAAGGTAGTTGAACACGCATAATTAAATTACCTTGCTTAAAGAGTTGGAACTCTGGAAATAATACAACAAAAAACAAAGAAACATAATTCATTTTGCTGCATGAAATCTGCTCCACAACAACTTAATTTGCATTTATCCAGTGTCAGGCAGGGAGAAAGAGAGAGAGAGAGAGAGAGAGAGAGAGAGAGAGAGAGAGAGAGAGAGAGAGAGAGAGAGAGAGAGAGAGAGAGAGAGAGAGAGAGAGAGAGAGAGAGAGAGAGAGAGATCTAT
>JAVQJL010057164.1:0-26880 GCA_036024295.1 Nannoperca obscura
AGAGAGAGAGAGAGAGAGAGAGAGAGAGAGAGAGAGAGAGAGAGAGAGAGAGAGAGAGAGAGAGAGAGAGAGAGAGGAGTCTTTTTTGAGACAGGGACAACAATTAACTACGTTTTAGCCCGTCCTTGCATATGAAGTGTGTGTGTCTGTGTGCATATGTTTGTGTGTGGTTAGTGGAAAGTTCTCATAATGGTTTGTCGATTAGAACTCTCTATCAAAGGGAATCATTTTGGTTGGATGACTCCCTGCACATGTACGCACACACACACACGCACACACACACACACAGTCTACTTAAAGAATAGGTATGTAGCTAACAAGGTTCTATCTTTCACCGTTCAATTTTACATTTTAAAGACATAAAAATGTATAAAATTGATATATTTATTCAGGATAAAGACTTAATTGTATTTTAAATGACTGATTCATAGTATTCATACAAGAGATGCGTACAATACAATGGTATAGAGATGTTTTGTCCTTTTAGAGTTGGTCCAAAATCCCCTGTTTATGATGTGAACATTTCAGCCAATAGTTCAGAATGTAGTTCATACTGTACAGAACCTGGTGTTAGGTAAACTGTGTTAGGTAACTAACACAGTTGAGTTGAGATTTTAATAAGCTTTTTACACTCTGAAAGAAGAAATACTATCATTCAGTAGATAATACGTTTTTTTTTGTGTTTGATTAACTCAAGTTAAGAGTTATAAGTAGTTGTATTAAGCCCATAAATGTGCACAATGTTCCTGCATTACAGCATGATGTGGACCCCAATGAAAGTGAGAACTTTTAAGAAATATTTGAACCACTGTCAGCTCACCTGGCAGATACGCGCGTTGATCCAAACTTTCCAGCTTGCCTGTTTCTCTCGGCCAGCCCTCGTACATCTGATGTGCAGCGGTCAAGGACACATCATCGACAAACACATATTACATCCTCAGCTGTAAGAAAATGCTTAAAGATCACATATTGTATGAAATAAATGTGCTCTCTATTTGCATACAGTACATATGGGTAAAGATGTTTACAGAATTTTAAAGAAGTCATTGTCAAATATATATATATACTTAAGTAAGGTCAATTTTATTGATCACAAATGTGACGTAGACTTTCAATTTGGATAACAAAATTTCCCATATTTTATAATTCAATTAATCTTTTAGCAAATGCAATTTTATTGCCAAATATTTAAAAAAATATTTACGTGAACCATAAAATGTTTGAAACACAAAACCTGTGGATCTTATGATGGAGGCAGAAACACTGGTCACCCACATTTACTAATCTAACTAATCAGGAAATTCACACTGCAGATTGTCCCATCAAAAGATATTCAGTTTAAGATATCTGGAGTGGTGTGTGTCATGCCACAAACAAGCTACATCAAGAGATACAAACTCTAAGTAAGGCCCTGTTTAGGTCAAAACATATATGGTAGACACCCACAGAGAGACAGCATGAGTGAGGAGGGATGATCTCCAGGAACAGGGAGCCAGCCTGCAGATGCAGATCACAGCAGCCTCTAGCTGAATCAATGGGAAGGCTTTTAACCCCAGGTACACAAAGTCCCTTCCGCACGCACACACACACACACACACATATATACACACACACACACGCACAGACGAACGCACACAACGGCAGGGCGATTGATGTCAAGTTGTCTAGTAATACACTGGCTTGTGGAGTTGCAAAGCAATTCAATTAGGATTTTCTTGTCTTTAAAGCCTGCAAAGAGCTGAGACCAATCCAATTGACAAAGACAGAGAGCAAGCGAGAGAGAGCAGGAATTCGTGATGGATTGATAGCTGGAGAGCCAATCCAAAATGAAAGAGGCCTCCCAGAAATTGCATACACAACAATATGTAGGTTAGCACACACGTATACACAAGCGCACATACACAAGAATGAGCAGACAACACACACATGCTGCACACCTGTGCATAGGGTGTGTTATGCATAGGGATGACAGGGCGAAGAGCAGAGCAGCTTACTGTAATCTCATCACCTGCACAACACTGGAGCAGAGGTCAGCACATTCATTCACACACACACACACACACACACACACACACACACACACACACACACACACACGAGCTGAGAACACACACATAAATAAAGAGGAAAAAGTGAAAGAGACCGAGATTTGAGTATTATTGAACATTAAAGTGGAGGAATATTTGCTCCCATCACTTGAAGCAGACAAGTAGCAGCCAATGACATGCATCAATCATTCTTAATGGAACATTTCAATTGATTTGTATTCAAGGTCACAGCAGCAGAGTCTCCCCTCTCTACGGTGTGTATTTGTGTGTGTTTCTGCACTATAAATGAGGTCAACAGCTTTCTAAGGAAAGGGAAAAAAAACTCCATTCTGTAGATATATCTAAACGTCGTCAATTCACAACTTCTTTCCCCTCATATCTTCTCATCTATTTCACTGTGTAAAACGGAGCCATATCACAACCCACTATCTCTTTCTATTGTAACACTAGCTGCACAATAAGGGCATGCGAGACAAACAGTGGCCATTAGCACAAGGCTAAGACCAACCGCTTCCTCAGCGAGAGGAAATGCCACACAGTGCCTGCAGTATGTGAATGGGCCAATTTGGCAAAGCCCAGAATACATTATCTGTCTTTCTCAACCCTCCCACTCTCTTTCTGTGTGTGTTCGATCCATTCTCGCAATGATTTCACTTACAATTCTCTCTATGCGTTTGTTCTGTGAAACAAAGCAGCCGGTCAATGGTGTATTGTTTGTGTGTCCAAGTTTGTGTGTGTGTGTTTTACAGGCTCCATAATGTTATTGTTTGGTCTTATTGTGATCAGTAAAGCAGCATTGTAGCCGGATAAGACAGAGATATTCTAAGCACAGCTAAATATGGAAGTGCCATATCGGTCAATGGGGAAGAAATTTGTATTTCTATTTCCTGCTGTTGTGAACCAACTGTAGCAAGTCAGGGCTTCTTTTTGTCTGTGTAGTTGTTGAATGAATCAAGCAAGATCTGGGAGGATGGGAGAAAAAGGACAAGAATGATGAGAAGAAGATGGGAAGAAAAGCGAGGGAAAATAAGAGGCTACAAAGGAGATCAGACAGGGAGAAGAGTAAAATGGGTAGAAAAGAAGAGCAAGATGATTTGCAAGCTGACAGAGTTGATCAATAACCCACTCAAAGAACAAATGTTGGCCCAAAAAAAAAATCTCACCTAAAGATGTGTCCTAAAAACTTAATTATATGCCTAAACCTTAACCACACACAAAAACATTTTAAACAAACCTTGATTGTTCCTGTTTCTAAAACACTCATCAAGCCCCAACCCAAGCCTTAGCATTAGATGAAAATCTGACAGGATGGCAATTACTGTGCTCTTAACATGGCATTGTGGGCAGCTAGGATTGGTTGATGCCATGTCGAGCACTAGTGCTGGGTATTTGTCACTGTGGGTACCCCATCTGCTGCTTTTGCCTGAAGATAAAAAGAGGTGGATGGCTATTCTTGCTCTACTACAACCCAGTCTCAGATTTCAGGGCTGAAACGCGAAGGTTAAAGCACACTGTCTACTTTTTGTTTATGATACTGCCTAAAAGAGTCACTGTATAGCTACAGCAGGGCCACTGGAAAAATAGATCATGTAAGAAATGAATTGTGATCACGCAGCGTGAAAGAGATTCAAATACTATCAGAATTAAATAGCAATGATAATGGTTGCAAGATGTTTTTGATGTTTAATAGACAATAATAACTGGCACAATGTTTTATGATTGATTAAGCAGAAAATATGAGACTAGAATATTACTACCTAAAGGGTTGCAATTATTTTACTGGTGTATATAAACACTAATTTGCCATTTGTTTATCATCAGGTACACTGACTCTAATACTGCAATAATTGAAAAAAAATGCAATAATTCCTAAACTTTGATGAAGGTTATAACATTTAGTTTTTGTACAAACTGTTTTAGAGAGATGCTGATTCAACTTTATGATAAATTTGGAAGCTGTAGTGCCGTTGAACTGTTTTGCATTACACGGAGATGTGTTTCTGTTATTTAGCTTGCACTCACTGACATAAAGAGGGTGGACAAAATAATAGAAACACATGTTGGTATAACGTAAAACAGTTGAACAGAACCACAAACTTCTGCCTCCAAAATTACACACTGGACATTTTAAGGGGTGTGTCCAAAAACCACACATGCATGATATGGTAATAAAAAAATAAAATAAAATAAAATAAAAAAAACATATGCACATGTACATTTAACACATGTTAAATGCTTTTACTATATTGATTAGATGTGAAATTGTTGTCCCTTACATTAAAAAAACGTATGCTAAAACCACATGCCTCTAGATAAATGAATCCATCACATCTCACGTGTGATTTTAGCGTGCACGAATGCACAAAGAAACACATTTTCAAATTGAAACCCTAATAAAAAAGACCAATGTTTTCACATAAATAAATCAATATGAATGGATATAAATAAATGTGAGCTGGAGGAATGAGGCAGCGATGGAGAGATAGACGGAAAGAGAAGGAGAGAGGACGATGAAAGGATACTCTGAATGGACTTCTCGTTCCCATCTGATAGCAGAACTTCTTTCACGTCAGCACAAATGGCAACCTGTGAGACAGAGAGACAGGAAAGAGACAGAGAAATGAAACAACACGGAACAAAAGAACAAAACCAAAAGCACCCTTAGATGAAGCAAACATCTGAACACACACACACAATAATGACATAACCATATCTACAAAGCTTCACTCTTGGCAACCCAGCCCGCCCCACCCTCTCTCTCTATTGCTCCCTCTCCTCCCTTCCATTTCCCTCTCTATCTTCACCCCATTTTTATGTCTGCATTATTTTAATCATTCAATCAAATCAGTCAATACTTTTATCATTGTGGCTAGCGGTGGGGGCTGCTATCTTGCTATCACTCTGTTCAGTAATTGCATTGTGACAGGGGATGATGGCAAGCGCAGAGCCTTTTCATTTGACGCTGGGTGTTTATCGGGCCGAGCCATCACTCCGTTCGCCGCTGTCACTCTGCACTCGGCTCGCCGGGCCTGCCTGATGCCCTTCATATAACTTTGCAGAGCAGGCTGTGAGAGACGAAGTGAAAGAGAGGGAGAGGGAGGGAGAAAGGAGAATGGATAGACAGCTTTGTGCTGCGCTGTGTGTCTCTGTGTGAGGGCGATATAGATAGAAAGGTGTGTGCTTTACTATAACCTCATCTTTTCACATTCTCTTTTCTTTGCAGGTGATTTTTTTTATATCAGCAAGTGTGTGTCAGGCTGTCAATTTCTGTTAAGGAGTGTGTGTGTGTGTGTGTGTGTGTTTGTGTGTGTGCATATACCCATGGTTGAGTGTAAGTGCAAGTAGCTATTGTGTTGGTATGCACACACAGCCTATATGGCTGATTCAATATAATCTTGACTCGTATGGCATATAGAAAATACATCATGTAGCATATCAAGTGTATGGAAATTTCTGAAACAAATCGAAAACACACACATGCAGGCTCTGACACAAAAAGTCACACAGACACACACATGTTAAGGCCCTGCAGGGTGTGTGAGGGGGTCACTGAGTGCTGTGCTTTCAACCATCTGCTCAAATGGAGGAAGGGACCTCCAGGCTGAACCAGAGCATCCAGCTGAAAGATCAGGAGCCCAACCTTGCAACCCATGAGCAACAACCACCCGTCTACACCACTGTACACACAAGCAGAGTCAGGCTATAACAAATGATCATAGACATCTTAATCTAAACAAAGGTTATCAAAATGTCAAACTCTGTACACAGCTGTGAAGTGCTGTGTATAGTGATGATTCGATATCAAACAAAGAAACATGAATTTTGAGTCAATGTTGATTTCTTTTTAAAGTCACTGTTGTTCCCTAACCGGTTTATTATTGTAACAATGACAATGAACCATGCCTTTTAGAGCGGCACATAGAAGGGTTTTCCGATCTGTCACCAAATTTGTCACTGGCTTCCAAAACCTTTACAAATCACTGTTTAAATATAAATCAGTTTCATGATGTGGTAACGCTATGGTTAAGGTTTGATGAGGTTGAGTCACAATAACAACTTAGTTAGGTTTAAGGAAAGATTGTGAAGTTAAAACTAGTACTTTGATAATGTTCGGGAAACGTGGTTCGGTTTTAAATTACTACTTTCCAAAGGAGAGGAGAGCAATAAAAAAGCGAGAGACAGTCTGACAGAAATTGGTAAGATGGTAAAAAAATAAATAAATGTAAGCATTTGCTTTTATGTATGAACTAAATGTATAGAGTTTGAAGAGTAATGATTTCTCAGTGAAATCAGTATTTTACTGACTCTTTAAACTTTCAATGAAATTCAGGGTGTGAAAACAAGTTGAGTGCTGCAGATTAGATTCGTGAAGAAGTGGTACTAAACTTGACAGCCAAGTTAACAATGATCATAAGTGAATCATTGAAGATCATTACAATTTTCTCAGCTTCACTTATTACAGTGCTATTAAGCTTGACTTGAATACATGTATTCTTTATGTATTTTTAGCGTTTGTATAAAGTTTTAGGCTTAAAAGCCATGATCTTGATTTGCTTTATTCTTCCTAGGTCTTACACATCTGTAGCTTTTGAGGGAGAGAGCTTTCTGGCTCAGCAGCTTAAGAATGTCAGCATTTATTCAATGGCATTATGAATATGAACTAATGGGTTCCACAAGTGAATTATTTTGTGTAGCTATTGTGTAGTGTGTCAGTTTTAAGGTAATGATGATGAGTGTTCGCTCCGGGTTATCGAGTAATGGTTTATGACTCCAGACAATTTCACCATGTAGATGTTTAGCAGGTTATGGTCATCATCTTAGTTTAAGATGTTAGCATTCTAACATTTGCTAATTAGCGCTGAATATAAAGTACAGTTGAGGCTGATGGGAATGTCATTAGGGAACTAGAATGGATTAATGCTAATCCATTTAAATGTTGACATTTCACTTTGAACCAAAAATGTGAGCCTGAAAATTTTGACCTGCTTGTGTTGCCAGGTGGTTAGGAGATGAACAAAGATATTAGGGTTCATAATCTGAGAACCATAAATGTCTGCGCAAAAGTCTATGGCAATCAGACCAATAGTTGTTGAGCTATTGAGCTACTGACCGACCAACATCGCCATCCCTACAGCCACGTCGGTTAGGGTGGCTACAAACCTTCACCAGGCTTGTCAGTGCATGTGATAGAGATCCTAGTTTTCAAAGCATGGTGGACAGTCAGGGACACAGGGGGTTAACCATGACTCAGAAATGTCCAGGACATTAGCTTTAAAACCTGCCAAGAGAAGCTTAATTTAAGCTATTTTGGGGTTGAGGCTACAAATGTTAAGGTGACATATCTTCATTTGATTGCATGTAGAAAGGTACTGTAGATGGATCCTTGCTGTGATAGGTTGGTCTAGATCATCACCATGAAGAAGGATATTACTATCCTGAAATTTAGAAAATTTACCATATGAAAATGGTATAGAAGAGAAAAAAGAAATTAATGAAGAGGTTGAATGAATGCCAAAAAACTAAGTGGAAGGGAGGAGAAGAAATGCAACAACTAAAGGAATAACTAATTAACTGTTCACATGGGAAAAAACTGAGAAAAAAACCTGAATGCGGTGTCAGTGACAGGTGAAGGAGGGATGAGGAGGAGGAGAGGTGTGAAGGAAGGTCCATCTCAAGCCACCAATGTCACAACATGGTGTATTGACTGCCAAGAGATAAACCCAGGCTTTCACACACACACACACACACACACACACACACACACACACACACACAGAATGGCATCTAGCAGATCGATGGGACACTGACGCCTGCTATGTGGATTGGCCCTTAAGACCCTGGCTAATAAACCCTATGGCTGACAGACTGAGGTATATCTGAGTGTGTCAGAGTGTGTGTGTGTGTGTGTGTGTGTGTGTGTATGCGTTTCAATACAGGACAGCTTTTAAGTCCCAAGTTAGTTCATCTATGTATATATATATACACACATATATATACACACACATATGTGCATATATTTCACTGCTCAGGTGGTCTGGTGATTGTGTGAATGTGGTAATAAAACATAATGAAACAACAAATTATAATCATTACAATAATATTGTCAATCCCTAACACTGGCTTCAAATCTGAACAACCTACTGTAGTTAGCAAATTCTGAAAATCTAAAATTATTTGGAAAAAAAGCTGGTATTGACAGAAAATTGCATCACATTCACAACACATTTTATCTTGCCATCGAGTCTACCTAAATCACACCTAAAATTCCTAGCTGAACGTTCTTTAACAATACTGCTGAGAGCAATTTTTACTAAGCAGAGAACTCTTAAGTGAAGAGAAAAATGTGGTTGACCTTGTTACACTTAGTCTGTGATGATTAATTCAGCATCTAAATACAATAGCAAGGGGTACAAATAATGCTGCCATATTAACAATTAGGGCAATTTCTATGACCAATTTTATTCAAAGGGGAGAGTGAACTAAAGCTAATTCACTAAACAAAAAACTGTCTGTGAGCTTACATGTAATAAATGAAACGTGTGAACGTGGCTGTTAGCACTTTTCAGCACTAACGATCACTGGAAATTACTCATAGACCAAAATCTTGTGAGACTTTAACTTAGGATGGATACACATGGAACTTTAGAAGATATTCAAGCAGTTAGGAGCTAACCATAGGCAGGCACACACACACACACACACACACACACACACACACACACATAAGAAGTGAATGATCTGTGTGTATATATCCATGTAATGTGTGCCCATGTCCATGCCCTGTTTGTGTATTTATTGGTGATGTTCAATTTCATTATGGAAGCCAAGTCACTTCTCCCACAGAAATCTGTGCGTGCGTGCGTGCGTGCGTGCGTGTGTTTGTGTAACTTACCATGAGCCCAGCAAGACAAGTCATTCCTCCTCCTAACTCACACACTGCACCCCTGAGAGACAGATAGGGAGAGAGAGAAGAGTGGGAGTGAGATTCACCTTGCTGAGCTAAACCTAGTAGTTTAGCACTAACACACACACTAACACACACAGATGTACATATAAACACTCACACACACGCATGCGATCATACAAACGCATGCACATACACATGCAGTAAAAACAGCAGGGTAAGAAATGTCAATTCAACCACAGCTGAATACTGAACATTGAGAAGCACAAGCTCAATCAGCGGGAATCTGAGAAACACACACAAACACACACACACACATCGAGTCCTGTAGCTTGCATGCTCATTCAACCCCTCTCTCCATCCTCTTCCTCCTTTCATCTCTCCTTCTCCTCCATCTCTACCCCTGTCCTCTTTCATCCCTCGCTGCCTCCCTCCCTCTCTTGCTGACCTTCACCACGCTGCTCTGATCAATACCCTTCTCTTCCTCGCCTCCCGCCTCTTGAATGTTAAAACAGGAAATCAAAGGGTGACGTTCCACCTTGAGTGGAAATCAAAGGTGCCTGGGTGCTTTTCAGCCCTGTGCCGTAGGGCAGGCCAGTGCTCAGCCGACGAGAGCAGGGGAAAGAGCAACACAGAACAACACAGCGTGGCATGGAAAGGTGCAGAACGACACAAGTGTCAAGCAGTTACTGCAGGTCCCAGTCCGATTTAAAGTAGAGGGAGAGTGCATGTGTTCTCTGATTAATTTAAAACTCTGTCAAAATGTTACATGTAGAAGAATTAATATCTATTGGTGTAATTACATTTGATACAATGTTAAACAGGTAACGTTATCTCACAACAGTGTAAAGGCGTTTCCAAGGATTGCTACTTTACCTTCCTCCATACAGAAAATGTTAAGTCCTGTAACGGTCTGAACTAAATCTACCCTGATTTGCTAAATTCACTGAATCTTAAATATAGCCTGAAAAACAATGTTGCACATCCTGATCAATGTAAAGTCTTTGATTTATTGGTGAAATAGTTGAGTCTTTGGATGGTGAGAAAGGGCAGGGTTAAAGAGAGGACTAACTCACTTGAACATGTGGCCTTTCTGCAGACAGTAATGAGCCATCACCTCTTCAGACGGCCACACACCTAAGAGAGGGAGACAGAGAGAGTTAGAGACTCAGTTACCAAGTGTTTATCCATTTCAGCGACAGATCTTTATTTGTCTGCATTTATCCAGCATCTCTAGTGTGACAAAGTGCTTTGATTCCAGTGTCTCACCATCAAAACACCTTAATATTGATATAAAACCCAAATGACAACAATGAGTGTTCAGTGAAACATAATTGGATGCATTGTGTTTTCCAGTCTGTGTTCATTTGCTTCTCTTGTGGTTTCCACCTTGCCTGTGATCCAAGGCTTCTCTGTCTGTTTGTCTGTCTCTCCTAAATCCTTGCAACACACTCTCATTGGGCACTGTGTATGCAAGTGTGTGTGTGTGTGAGAGAGAGACAGGGGGTCCGGTGGGTGATAATCACAGCACGCAGGCCTGTCTGGCTTATCACCTACTGTCAGCCCTTCTCCTTCTGCCGTGCATGTATCACACACTAACGCACACACACTTGCATGCTTGGTGCTATTTTCCCTCCGTCTCTCAACACACACACACACACACACACACACACACACACACACATCTTGGCAGTAGAAAAAGTAAACATTCATTTGAATAAAACTTCAGCTTTTTGCTTCTGGCTTTGAACAAGAAGGTTCGGCTTGGCGTCGTCTGTGTGTGTTTGTGTGTGTGTGTGTGTTTATATGTAGGAGTTGTGGAGAAAAGAGAATGAGGGGATATAGAATGAGTTGGAGAAAGCAAGCGAGGGAGGGAGGGAGACAGATAGAAAATGAGGGAGGTAAGGAGAGAAAACTGGGGAGGGAGGGAGGGAGAGCAAGAGGAGGAGAGAGAAAAGGCTGTAGTCGATATAATAAGCGGCTTACAGGCGGTCTCTCTTCACCTCATAGGGCAGACATCACTGCTCTCTCACGCTCCCTCTCTGTGTCTATCTCTCTCCCTCTCCACCTCTCTCGCTCTCTCTCTTTTCCCTCGCTCCGGTCCGCCAAGATTAGCTCAAGCAAGCAGGATTTAATAATGCCTATTGATAAAATGTCCAAATATTCCTTTTCCCCATTAGAAAAAAAAACACACTTTCTACGTCCTGGCCTGACAGCACACACACACGGGCACACACACACACACACACACACACACACACACACACAATGACAGCCAGAGAAGCTATACTGTGTGTCTAGAGTGTCAAGACATGTAAGGCTTAAATAGGGTGACATTTTAAATTCCATCTGTTATTCCCCTCCAGCGCTTATCACACTGAGTAAAACTTTATACTCAGATGGCACATCGGTCGGTGCAGCTATGGTATACTGTATGTAGAGCAATGGTGGAAACTACGACAAGATGTGTTGTTTGTTGTTGTGCATATAAATGTTATCTGTTATTTTCTGGATTTGTATTCTTAAAACTAGATATTTTGTTCTTAATGAAGATGTGTTTAAAGGATAAGGATGTTGTTACTCTATTCTATTTTTTTTTGTCAACAAATCCCAATGTTCAAAACCAACAATGTTCGTCTCTCAGTACTTTTAGACTTCCCTACCTTTGGCTCTTAGACCCAAAGCCTGTTTGTTCTTACTGAAGTTGGGCCATGGTTTAATGTTTTTGTACTTTTTGGAAAGAATAAATGAATAAATAGTGCATTTGTTGGGGGATGTTTTAATCTGTGGATTAATAAACATGTAGGCACTAGTGAGTATTTAAGGCAGCAGAACAGTGTATGGGAGATTGACGAAAAATAAACACTGCTGTAGTAATGAAGAAAAATGTCACCAAGTGCAATGGTGTGGCTCATTGTTGGTTTTGGTCTTTGCAAAGCATTTGGTAAAAACATAAAGAATATAGAATATCGCCAGCCTTTTAAGTGTGTTTAAGTAAAGTCAGATGCTGAACCATATTTATTAAATTAGAAACGATGAGAATCTCTCTCATCTCAGTTCTCAATAATTAAATAGCCTGGATCCCATGTAATTAAGCTTAGAAATGCTACAAAAGTAATATCTCACCAGACAATAAACCAACAAATAAGCGCAAAGTCCAGTTCAGAACCTTTAACTGTTCATAATGTAATTCATCTGGACACACATATCAAAAGTAAGACAGCATAACAAAGGAAATGTCATGTATTGATTCATTTTAAAAAAGACTTATCATTACATTTACCATGATATAGATTTCAGATACTCTGTCAGGTTCTTTGTTTAAGTGGAATTTGGACTTGACTGGGGTCACCGCAGAAGAACAAAGCCTGGGGTGCAACTTTTCTTACCCTGATGAATAAAAAGCAGTAATTACATTCAATTCCAGTATTCACCAGGAAGGCAGACACAAATGGTTAAAAGCCCCTTTCTGCTGCAGGACTGAGCCCAGACACTGGAGCAACTCCAGTCCCTGTTCATTGTGTGTCTTAAACTTCATCCTAATTCTTCCCTCCCCTCCTCAACTTTGACCCCTCCCCTTTTGATTGCGTGTTCACATGAAACATAATGGAGTCCCACCACACACCTTTGCCCTGTGAAATGACAGTTTAGACCCTCCCCCCTACGTCCAGAGATGTGTGTCACCATGACACTTGCCATCAAGAGACCCCCCCCCAAAACATCTTGGGCAGATGAACAGTAGAGGGTGGTAATGCAACATCAAACTGGGTGTGAGTTACCATTTAACAACACAAGCAGAAGAAGAAACATGATGGGCCCCGCACTCTCATCTGCAGTTTCATTGTGATGTTGACTCCTGATGACGGTGTACAAGTCACGAGTTGCATCTAATAGGTTAGTGAAGTTATTGTTAAAACATCCCTCCCTGAAGCTCAAGGGGAAGGTGTCGGGGGGGGGGTCAAACTTTCAGGTTGTTTCCTTTCAGGGTGTCTACACATCCCTGAAGGGACTGTACATCTGTACATGTTGTCCATGCATCAAGACCGTCTGTGATTATGATATCAAGAAAAGTAACACTGTGCCCAAAGTTCAGTCCAGAACCAATAATGTAAAGTTCTAAACCAGATATTTCTTGCCATGCTTTCATACCCTCTTGCTGAGGGCCTGTTCCTGTCCAATAACGAGTGCCCACACTTCCAGATTAACTTTCTTTAATACAAAGTTATGTGCTGTGTGTGTATGTGCTTGAACACATGCATGTGTGTGTGAGAGACAGCAAGGCAGACAGCACTAAGTAATAAAGCTTTGTAAAGCATATGTGAATCGGATGGTTAATCCCTAACTCCAATAACATTAATAGCCCATGGTGATAGGAACTATGTGTGTGTATCTCTGTGTTTGTGTACGTGCGTGCATGCATGTGTGATAAGTATGTGGTGCCTGCTTGTGTGTGTGTGTGTGTGCCTCCCAGGTTGAGGTGCACTGTAGGAAATGAAGGGATCAGGAGTAGAGAGCAGATTACTCTTCCTGAGGATAATGAAATTATTTCTCACCTTCAATTACTAGATGAAGAAAGGAAGCAGTGTAGGTGTGTGTGTGTGTGTGTGTGTGTGTGTGTGTGTGTGTGTGTGTGTGTGTGTGTGTGTGTGTGTGAGTGTGTATCAGCTTAATAAAGTTATCGGTCCCAGGCACTAAACCTTGTCAATAGTGCTACCGCGAAAACCATGTGCAGCTTAATGGGGTTGGGTGCTAGAAACATTGTTAACTCGCCTCTGGGTTGCTACCGTTTGTTAAAGACCAACTAAAACCAGTGAGACATACAAAAAGTCTTTCTGATAAAAAAGGTGTTTCTTAAAACACATTTGCATGTCTGTTGCACGTGTTCATTTTATACATGAGGAGGTTTGATAATTGTTCTTGGAGTGGCTTGATCATGCTGCTATGCTATAGGGCTGCACACTGTTCTCAAAAACATGTCACTGAATTCATGATTTTATTTAAAGCCGCCGTCTGACCAGTCACTGGTGCTTATTTCAAGCACTCTTTAGTCTTTCCACAGGCAACCAAAACTAACCTAACTGCAATTTCTATGAAGGGATAAATTATTTTATGCATGCATGCTGTCTTATAGATTTGCAGACCTTCTGTACAGTTTCTGCTACAGTGCCTTAAGATTTTATTCTGAAACCTTTTCTTTCTGTATATGCCCAACGTATACACGTGCATCTTTTTTCAGCTGAATACAAGGCGTGAGTATTGCAAGTAGTTACATGCTATTCATGTGTCTTGATCCTGTGCTTGCTTAGAAACTGGTCTTAAAGACATGCTTCATTCCTGGTGTTTTATAAACAGAGACACACCCAATGTTAACAGTACTGGAGGTGAGAGGGCTACTCACATCAAATCCGGCTACCCATTAAATCTACTGTATGATGCCATGGTCCTTAACCCTCATCTCTCCGCTTCCTGGTGACCTGGGACTGACCCTGGGAACTCCACAACTTATGGCAGAGCTAATCTGGCCTCAGTCAGTAATCACATGCACAGGGATAGAATTATCCAGGTTTGGGCCACGGTGGCAGCAGAAAGGCTGAGAAAGGTAACCCAGTCACCCAGGCATCCTTCTCCCCACCCACGTCTTCCCAGTTCTTCCTGAGGGTTCACGAGGCATTCCAAGGCCAGGGATCCGACAGCACGGGTGGAATTAGCTAAAGGGCTATTTCAAATATCTGAAGGAGATCCAGGTGCTATTTGGGGAAAGACAACCTAAAATAACTCAGTTAAGCCAAGCTAAGCTAACGGCACTTGATTGAGACAGGGCTGTTACTCTGTTCTCAGTACCAATAATTAATTAAACACAGCCGGGACACTTTCATTTAAAAGATAACAGGATCTGCTTAAGTGAGCTTGTTGCTGAAAGCAATATTGATTACTTCTTTTTAGACTGCTTAAATGACAGGTGGTCTCCTGTAGGCCCGACATATTCTAAACTGTCTCTGCACCGACCATTGCAAAGGTCAGTTCCCATATAAGACCAGCCAATGGCCATTGTGTTTGCTTCACAATTTAATGATGTACTGCATGTATTTACAGTTACACAGGAGGGCTCTGAGATATGAGGCGCTGAACAACAGGCCTTGGTTTTCCTTAACAAAGCACAGATTTAGCTTCGGAAAATAAAACGTCTGTTTTTCGCCTTTCTTTCATCATCCTCTATCAGGTCTCCTGCTAAGAATAGCACGCTGCTGTATATGTCTATAGAAAGGATGGGATGAGTAAAAGAAGAGAGGGAAGAGCAACGCAAATAACAGGACTGTAGAAGAGCAGTGAGGAAGAAGGTCTAGGGGAGTTGGGGATAGAGGGAAGAAGGGGGAGAAAGTTTGATGGAGGAAGAAACTCTGATAGAGCTGAAAGCAAAATTAAAGATGGGGCTACAATGATGGGCTGAGGAATGATTGACTAGCAAGAAGAAAAAGAAAGGGGAGGGGCTGAGAGGAAGAAACAGAGGAATAGGAGTGGGAATGAGGCAGGGGGAGGAGTGATAAAGAGAAAGAGGAGGAAAGAGAGGAGTAACAGGAGGGAGGGGAGGTGAGGAGGACAGGAATGGATAGCAAAAACAAACTAAGCAAGGAAGGATAATGAGAGAGAGAGGTGTGGGGTGAAGTGGGCCACGATGTTGCTTTGTGCACGGACACATGCACACACACACACACACACACACGCCTCTATCACTATTACATACTGATAAACACAAACACACACCTCTCTGTTGGTTTCATTCTCACATACACACACACACACACACACACAGTGTCTTTTACTCCCCTCAGGCCCAGCGTGTCTTCAGGCTCCGTGGCTCTCTGGCGGTGATCCGTCTCCACATTAAGCGAGGCCTCAGATAATTCCTAAGCCTCCTCCATGGCCGATCCAATAAGGGATAAGGCTCTCGGCTGGCCATGATCAACTGACAATCTGTCCTCTCACACGGCTACTTTAGTGGAGGCCGGGATTACCCGGGCCAGCCTAGACAGGGTACACACACGGAGACCACGGAGCTGATGTGTGCATGTGTGTGTGTGTGTGTGTGTGTGAGAGAGTGTGAGTGTGAGTGAGAGAGAGAGTCAAAGAGAAAGAGACAGATTGAAGAAGATTGTCTAGAAAGATGAAAGTGTGTGTGAGTATGGGTATGTGCATCAGTGTCTGATTGGGTGTGAGAGCTGGTTGCTGCATTTAGTTTGTGTTACCACTGACAGTTGAGGGGTTACAAACTGACAATAAACAGTGGGAGCTCCGTGACAAAACACTATGATACTTAAAAAAGTATAGTACTTTTACAGGCTGGACTGTATTTTGATATTGAATGACAATCAACAGCAAAAGTCGGTTTTCCAAACTGCTGTGCATTTTGGGACAAACATTTTGATACACATTAGCAAACAAAATAGCATCAATCTACAACTAAAAATGTGTTTGGGGGATGGATGGGCAGACCAAAGCTAACAACTGCAGTACTACTATACAGAAGTACATTTGAATAGTACTTGTTGTTGTAAATATAATACAATACATAAAAAATGTTGATTTCCTCTAACTGAGGAGTTAGGTCCAAAATCCTTTATGACTTGGGAAAAGACTTGGTTGTGAGGATATACACTACACAGCATGTACAGTAGAGATAGTAGATCACTCCTAATACGCAGACTAAAATAAAAGAGTATTTGGTCAAAGGGTTCATGGTACAGTATATTTAAATATTTGATTACTCCTTATCCAACTAAGAAAAATCTTAAACCATTTATTTTTTACTATAAAACCAAACTGAAGGGCTGGACTAGTTAAACAGATCTTCTGCAGATCAGTCAATACAATATGTTGATACTGAAATCTGTGCAACTCTAACCGAAATCACATTGATCTATATCAAATAACAACGAAGAAAGGTGTGATCATCAGCATAAATCTGGATGCCACTAGGGCAAAGCACAAAGTATTATAGAGGCACTACTTAGGAGCCATCACGCAGTATATGAATTAGGTGCCTGCTGCAGTCAGGTGATTGGAAGCAGAAAAGCTGCAATGCAAACACACGTCAAAAGGGCTAAAGACCAAATACTACTGATTTCATTTTCTAGTATTTCAACATTTTAAAAAAGCAAAGTGCTTTGTGGCCTTTAAGGATCTTCATTTCCTGATAAATCAGGTTACGTCAGGTTTTATAAAAGCTTGATAGTGTGTTTATAATAATAGCAATTATGAAATGATCAATCTGCCTAGCTGGTATGGTAAATACACATGCTGTGAATAGACAGTTTTGATAGCCTGTTCGCCTTTCACCAGAAGAGCCAGGCAATGTGTGATAAGCATCGACATTCTAGCCAACAGAGTCTGCCTTGGAGACACTCCTGATCCCTTTTTCCATTGCAATAGGCTCATTTTAACACACACACACACACAAACACACACACACACACACACACACACGCACTCGCACACACACTTGGAGGACTGTGCAGGGCTTCGATAAGCGTGGCCCTTCTCTCTCTCTCTCTCTCTCTGAGTAAACATCGTTTTGGATTAGGCAGAGTATAATGAGAGCAGGGGGCTATCTGCCCACCACGCCTGCATTGTGGCCCCCCGCTCCTCTCTGAGGGGGCCAGGACCAATCTTTACTCTGCTATTTATCCCCCTCCTCTGATAGCTTACTTATCTGCTGCAAAATGCCAGGGCTGACTGCCTGTCTAACTGCCCTTATAACTGTCTGCTTGCCTTCTTGTCTGCCTGGTTCTGCGCCTGTCTGTCTGTCATCCTGTCTTAAAGCTTGCAAAAGCATTAAGACAAATGCATGACTATGTCTCATTTTATCTCTACCTGCCTGTCAGCATGTCTGTCTACATGACAGGCTCTTTTCCTGAATCCCATCTGGTGCCGGTTGCTGTTGCAGAGGACAGTACTGCAGCAGGAGTGATTTTATAAATGCAGAGCCATGATATATGTATGTAGAGCAAGTAGGAAGGCTTCCTATTAAAGTGTAACTCCACCCTGAAATACTGCTAGAACCCTCTCTCCTAGCATATTTAAAAAATGCAACGAGTGAGGGAACAACAACTGTAGGAGGTGTGGCCTCGTGGCTACGTCAGAGACACGGGGGAGGCTGACTGACTTTTTATATATATTTCATGACATAGGCCTCAGCCGGTTGACTATGTCAGCATTGGCCTCGCAGATTCAGGGCTGATTTGAAACTGTAGATGGCACATCGAGCCATTTTCAACCTATTAAATGCAGATTTCTTTATGTTCAATATTAACACCAGCAATTATGTTTTCCATCACAATACAGTCATATAATTTAGTGTGTGTACTAAATTGTGTGCACTACCTCTTTAAGTGTGGAAGCACTAAACCCAATATTATAGGCTACTTTATAGCCTAGAACTCACCTCCATGCACTGTTGTATTATTAACAACCTTTAAAAACTGACAAAAACAATAGATATATTTTAGGAAATGCACACCGTATTATTTTCGTCGACTTATTTTCTCAAATATGAAGCAGAGCGAAGAAAAAATGGGTTCTCAAAATGTAACTGGTACTTTTGTTTACATAATATCAATGTTTTACAACAGTTTTTGTCATGAACTGGCTTCTTCACCACCTATCCCATCATGCCCTGCACTTCTCATTGACAATGAATAGAAGTAGAGAGTGTACACTTGATGAAATTACATCTGGTGCGCAACCATTGTCAGTACAGAGTGAGTGTTCAGGAGCAAAAGGAACAAAGGGGAAGTGAGGGTTACAGGAGGAGAGTTGAATAAAGTATGGAGAAAGAAATAGAAGGAGGCAGTGAAAAAGAGAGAGAGACATGGCAGCGCAGAATCACAGAGAGGAGGAACGATCGAATGAGAGGGGAGGGGATGAGATGTCGGGAGAGACAGGAAGAGGCAGAGACAAAGACAGAGTTTGACATGTGGCTAATAGACATATCAGCACTGAGGTAGGTGTGGGGTTTAGCTGGCAGAGCTTCATTCATTGATTAGCATACGGAGAGTGGCATGGGGCCGTGTGACAACCCCAGATTACGCTGTGCACGCACACACACACACACACACACACACAATGTAGATTGCCACAGATTGCATCTCTCTTCTTCTGTGGAGAAAGGCAAGGATGTCAAATTACAGGGTGTCACCTGTACCAAGCTATCTAGTTTCTTGAATGTTAATGTATATAAACAATTAGGACAGGAGAAAAAAGGAGAGCAGAGGAAGAAAGAGGGAGAAAAGAGTTGGGATGGTGTGAGGAAAAAATAGGAGATAAGTGGAGAAGTGAAAGGGGCAAGAGGGGGAAGTCGGAGGAGGAGGGCACGTGAAAAGTAGAAAATGAGAAAAGGGTGCAGGGAGGAGAGGAATAGGACAGTTGAGATTAAAATGACTGATGAGAGGTTTTTGTTTCTTGGATGATGGAAAGAAATAAAATAATATGAGAAAGCATGACAGCTGCCACTGAGCCCCTCCCTGCCTTCAACCTGCGCTACTTTCTCTGAATGTGAACCCATGTGAAACGGAAAAACCAGAATCATCTTGCCTTCAGCAAAGTCCAGGAACAATATGCAGCGATATACAATAAAACCATTTCATCATTTGATTCATATCGATGTATCTTACTGTCTAGGTCTGTGCACGCTTCAATTTGAATTTAAAAGAATATTCAAACTGCATATGTGTGAAAACTGTTTTTTGTTTCACGGTCAGCATGTTGTGACTGTGAGGTTTGATACTGAGGAAAGACATTTTAACCGACTAGTCACTTTAATGCAAGTGTCACCTTCATTGACATCAAAAACACCAGTTGTTTCAACACAAATTGGTGCCCTGGGTGGGCATTGCTTAAAAAGAAAGCACTTCTAAAACAACCCCCATCTCCAAATAAATGAGATTGTGGAGAACGAGAACACACCAATACCTGAATCTGCGTCAGTTGGTCTGGTGTTATCTGAGTAAGTCTGCCACCTCTGTGCCTGCCGAGTGTTTTCTTGCTTTATAAGCAAATACAATAAAACCATTTGTACCAAATAATGTAAGTTGTAAATTGAGTGTAGATGGTGTTTCTCTCGTTTGCTCACCCATGTCCTTTTCTATTTTTATTTTTTTTTAATAGTCAGGAAGTCGGTTACAATGTAGTTACAATATTCTATTCAATTCAGTTTTATTTATATAGCACCATATAATAATAAAAGTTATGTCAGGGCACTTACAATACATTCTAAGAAAAACATTGACTGGCTGCATTCAGACCATAACTGCTGATCCCTTAGCATTGCATATTTAACCATGACAATCAGATAATTCTTTTCCTTATTGATTAATCTGCAAATCATTTATAATTCTGACTCTTGACTAATTGACTAATCATTGCAGCTCTGAGACAACATGGACTCGAAGACTTTTAAGTTCTCAGAAAAAAATGTAACATCTACAATTCCAACTCCATCTGCTGGTAAAGATCGAAAGCTCCACAACAGCTGCAAATTCACTACCACCTCATTGGATAATGGTTCTATGACACTTGTGGCAATCTACACAGCCAGTAATTGGTTAGTTAGTTGTCTCAGTAAGCTTATACGCAAGGTCACAGCTAGGTTACACAAAACAGTCATGACACATTTATAAAAACAAAGTTTGGTCTGTGACCCTCTGATGCTGTCTTCCAGTTATACTTAGATAAGACAGACAGGAAATGATCGCACATGAATCTACACCCACTCCACCATGACTCAGTGTGAAGTGTGTGCAACGTGCATAGTTTAAACACGTCTGCCCCCCTATGTGTTTGCACTTCTGTGAGCTCATCTGTGTAGGAGTGAGCGATTATGAGTTGAATACCACAAAGTTATCCAAATACCAAAAGAGAGGCAACTGACACGGGGAGACAAGTATATATTCGGGAAGAGTGACAGAAACAGGGAGCGGATAGAAATCACATCCTCAACTAGAGCATCCAGGAGTCTGCCCGACAACTGCACTGATGCCTTAAACATGAAACCCAGATTTTTCTATCTCAGTGAAGAGGTACTGAGGGTAGAAGAGAGGAGAGCGAGATGTGGAGGAGACATAATATAGAGGTTATAGGGAGCAAAGGGAAGGGTGGGGGAGCAAACACGAGGGTGCAGATCTGTTTGGGATACAAAGACAGTGCTGTTGGGGGACAGGTTGTCAAATTCAGTGTGAAATGTGTTTTAACTGTAAACTGATTTGTAACTAATCTATGCCAATATGTCAAATACACGTCCAAGCACTGCTGCGTTGCCCAGCAGCTGCTAAACAACACCTGTGTTTGCTGCCTTGCTCGGGTGCATTATGATGTCACTATAAACAGTTCTCTTTAATGGAATGTGTCTTATTTCAGGCTGCAACTATTTAATTATTTTCATTCATTTTCCATTACACTTATCTAAAGCTCAAGGTGAGGTCTTGAAATTGAAAATGCTTGTTACGTCTGATCACCCGTCAGTGGCTCAATGATATTCCGTTTTATTTTAAAATTGGACAAAGAAGCAAGGACAGCATGTTAGAAGCTACAGTAAGTGACTATTTAGCATTTTTGCCAACTCTGATCATTCTGATCACAACACTTTTGATCTGGATGTTGTATTGACGCTGGATTTATCATTTCTTGATTTGTTGTGATCACAGTTTAGCAAAGATGATTATAAATATAAGCTTGTTGCATCATAACTCTAAGAGATAAAATTCCATAGCACGCAATGTTTGACAGGACGAGACCAAGCTTCTGTTTTGGTGCTGCAGTGGCTCTACGGAAAGTTGTATTCCTCTTGTGAAATCCAGTCCTATACTGTGCACGCTGTGCTGATCCACTTGAATGATTGGCTGCCTGCAGGGTCACTCTCAACTGTGATTGGCTGTGATTTCACGCTCCAACCAACATCAAGCTGGCCGATTTAAATTTCCTAAGGACATATTTGGTGGCTTGCATGTTCAGTTCAGCTCGTCAGCTTGCTTGTTTATTGGACTCCTGGTTTCACTGTTATGCCATTTTGTTGCATCCTGTCTACTTTTGTGAAGGTGTATTATTTAAGCAATCATGTGGTGTATGTGATAAAACTGGATGACATTTGGAATTATCTTTAGTGCATTTACATTTTAGTAATGACAGAAGATTTGCAGTAAATTCAATCACTGGATGTTTGTTGGCACAAAATATTCAATACTCATATTGACTTTGATTTGACTTTAATAGTTTGTTGCTTGAATCACCTCGCTCAACCCCTATTGAATCTGGTCCCAGTCGAGCCATTCCAGAAATATTAAGAAGATCGAAACATTGGAATTGACATTTGGCAAGAATGACAAGCCAAACCACCATGAATGACTTGATAGTGAGAAAACTGAATTGCTTTCAGACTCAAAAAGGTGAGGCTGAACTTCTGAGCAAAGAGCGGTGGTGGGTGCCGGGTGAAAGCAGTTTGTGAGCAGGTGAGATCGGGATAGGGAAAAGGTTAATGGGGTGGATAGGGGTGAGTTTGTATAGATGATTCAAATGGGTGTGGGCAGTGGTGATTGGGAGGAGCAGTGGTGGTGGCAGGGTGTTAATTTGGGAAGTTCAGAAGAGGAAGGAGACCCCCGGGGCTCTCTGTCGCTCTCAGCTGAAATAAACTGCACTGCGACAAACTCGCCATGAGAGGCCAGCGAGAATGTGCACATGTGATACAGCAGTGCCCGTGTGTATTTCTGACTGACTTAGTGTCTGTGTGTGTGTATTTGAATCTGTGTGTGCGGCTGCCTGAAGGCTCCGTGTGCAGGCGTTTCATTGGAGAGGCAGATGAGCAGGGCAGATATCCCGGGGCGGCCTGACAGTGGCCAGAGCTTTATCTGAGCTGAAATGATTTTAGCACTCCGTTTTGGAGCGCTAACCCAGGAGCAATGTCACCCCATCCTCCGTCTTCTCCCCATCCCTTTTTCCTTCCTTCGTTCGTTCTCTGTCACTTTTTCATTTTCTCCTCTCTTCTGCTACTTATTCTCTCATCCCCTCTCCTGTCTTTTTCTATCTCTCACTGGCTACTGGCGACTAGATTAAAGTGAAAGAGTAAACAGAAAAAGAGAAATGATGACAGCAAAAAATGCTTTCATTTGCAAAATCAGTTTTCAAGTATTTTTTGATCTTTATGTTTATGGGGTTGTTTTGTCTTTTGCAGTTTAATTGATACTGTGTGATTTTCTTTTGCTAAAAAATGAATTAAATAATCCAATATCGACATAGTTGCCGATGAATTTTATGTCAATCAACTAACTTATTAATCGTACAATCATTTTAGCTCTACACAAGTTATGACATTTAAAACCTTTAAAGATTAATAGATGAAGTTGCACACCTGTCTTGCAGGAAACTTGACTCAACAGTACTTTTAAATCACACTGTATAGCGCGACGTGTCTTGTGTACCTCTAGCTGAGATGATGTAACATGACTGACTGTCAGTGGAGTCAAGTAGGTTTCTAAAACCCACCTATATCTGCTAGTCGGAAACACTGACATTAAGCGGTTCTCCGTTATTTTCCCAGGAGGAGGCTGTATATTCAGACGTCCCTAGGTGTAAGGAATGCCACCTAACAGGAGGACTAATCCAAGAGGAGCCAAGCCCCACGTATTTACTGCCTTTACGAAATGTCCCATATTTTACATAAGACTCTCAGGCAGAGGCACGCTGGTCTTCTGCAATCAGAGCCATTATCCCGCTGGGTCGATAGCTAAGACCCACCAAGCAGCAGCAGCGTAGATGGTACCTTTCCCACTTCTCCTCTCATCTCATCTCCCCTCTCTCTCCCTCACTGCAGTTACCTTGGCGGCCACATGGGGAATTAAGTGGGATTACGAGGAAAGGCTTCTAGCCGAGCCTAACTGCATTACAAGAACAGGTAATATACCTTGAGAGTGTGTGTGTGTTTGTGTGTGTGTGTGTGAGAGAGAGAGAGCAACCAAGGGGATGGAGGGTGGACGGATGAGGGTGCGAGAGAAAGACAGAGTAGAAGGGAGAGAAAGAAAGGGAGTCTTAAGTGAATTGTCAACTCAAACGCTCTAATCACAGTGAAAGCTCTGGACAAAGAGCACCCACGGACGCCAGCGGAGCACACCCTGGGGGCAACGAAAGGCCACTTAGCCCTTTCTGTCTACCTCTGTCTGTTTCTCTCTCTTTCTCTCACTGTATATGGAGACAGGTCTCTTCAAAATAATACCATTCACAACACCTGAGAGGCAAAGGAATGGACGAAAGTGAGGGGAAATAAATATTAATATATATTTTAAATATGTGCAATACATAGGCAAATTAATGATTGGGCAAAATAACTAAATGAACGCCATGTGGAGGAGAGAGAACTGGTAAGGAGACAACCTCACACATATACTCTACACCAGAGCCTGACAGAGCCGTCGGCAAGCCAATGTCAGGTTATTACAGATAAATCACTACTGGCTTTTATGTTGGCAGTAAACTCCACAACTATGTGTATTTGACTTAAGTTTTTTATTTATTTAAGTTTAATACGGTTAAGATTGAGAGTTGGATCTTAAATTTGGAAGAAAAGTAAGTTTCAATTTCCAGTTATCACCCAAAAGATTTAAATTACAAGATGTTTATTTTCCAAAGGATTGTTACTGCAAGGAGGGAAAGGACAGGACAGAACAGGAAATAGCCCAAAGACACTTGCTGCTCAGCAGCTCGGAGGAGTTTCTAACACACAGTCCACATTGGCCTCCATTGGCAGATCACTGGCTTCCAAGGGCTAGGCAGCCATGATGGCTCTATTCACCAGTCCTGCTAATGCTATGCTGATTGCCTGAGCACAGCTATGTTGTGTGGCTAAGCACGGGTCATTTCCTCGTTTCCCCCATATCTCTTTTCAAATGTCCAGGCAGGGAGGGCCTTTACTGGGACGATGGGGAGCCGCTGATGGTGACTAAAGATGGAGGTTTTTGCATGTGAGAAGTCAAACTGGAAAATCAGACAATCAATGGTAGGCACATGCACAATCACTGGAATTAAATAGATAGATAAGATCTCTCTCTCTCGCTCTCTCTCAGTAAAAAAAAACATAATTCTGAATACTTTCACTTAAAGATGCCAATGAATGGGTAATTAAAAGTATTGACCATTTGGCTTTTCAGGTCTTTTAAGGTTGTGGATCCATTTTCTGTATGTATTTCTTTAAGTGCCTACTGATGAACTGTTCTAGGATCATTTGAAGGTCTGAATCGTTCACCAAACTCATCCAAGAAATCCAGTTGCCTTTGACTATCCCCTGGATGACTGAGAATTGTCATTTACACATTTTTAAATATCACCTTGACAATGGACAAAAGAATGTGCCTCATTCTATAAAACTGACCCTGCACTTTGACAAGTTACTGACGCTAAAGGAATGTTTAATTCGATAAGTAATCCATTCTGCAGAACACACACTACTGCCGTCCATATCCTAAAAAACTGGAAGTTTGAGTGGAAGGTTTGCGTTGTATGTCACATTGACACCCACCTTCATCACAAATTAATCAATTACATCGCAGGAAACAACAGTGAAGATCAGAAAAAATATACTTGTGTTTTTTGGTGCAGGAGGTATGGAGGCAAAAGTGGTACAGTGAAAGTGAAAAGAGAGAAAAGGAGGAGGAAAGGAAAGAGAAAAGATTGAGAGTGGCAGAGCAACAGAGAGTGAAATGGGGAAATGGAGAAGGGCAGAAGAGGTGGGACAACAACAAGAAAAGAATACTTTAACACCTAGTGTGAGTGAGATTGTGTGTGTATCACTAGTCTGACACCAAACCCAGGCAACACACAGAGAGCATGGCACTGTAACTGGGCACAGAGGGTTGTGATGAATATTTCATATCGGAGATTGGAACTTATTGAAATGGCTCCCATGTAGTGTGTGTGTATATGTGTATTTGTGTATTTGTCTTGGTCCCTCTGCTCTGTCACCGTTCTCCATGGAGAACGGTGACAGAGCCCGACCAGATTACCACTTTTTAAAAGCGCAATCAGATAAAAAAAAAAATAGCCTTCGATATTTGGAAAGAAAGTTTTATATATATTTCAGTTTTCATCATCATTCAGTTCCATCGTGTTAGATCTTGTTTGCTGTGTGCTCACATCACATATCCAGGGATTCCCACAGCGCATTATACACGCGGCGCCTGAAAGGCCGCTTGCACTAACATCGGAAGAAATGATGACACTTGAATTAAATACAACATTAACTTGTACGGCAAAAGGGCACAGGCGCTACATCACACAGCAAAGGCCACTTTTTTAATAAGTAAGGGATCACCCAATAACTAAATATTATAAATTGTGAGATGTGTGATGCATTTGTCAGATTCACCTCAGCAGGTGACAGTGATCGATTGATAATGTCATAGTTCGCTTCACTGTAATCAATCGCAGCAGTACATCACAATGTCTATTTCTGTATAAGTCAGATGATCTCTAGTCTTGAGATGTTCTCACAAAAAGAAACACAACCGGGAAAAGAAAGCATAAACTAAAGAAATGAATTATTTTATTAAAGAAACACTCCTTAGTTGTAGCGCTTCCAAAGACAGAAATGTTTGAGACCACTGAGCTGAGAGAAAAGAAGCTGGTTTATGCTGTGGTGCTAATGATCACGAACTCTGTGATGAAAATTATTATTTTTTTGTTTCTATCTTTCTTTGGGGTGATGTTGTAGGGTTGGACTGACTTGCACTGTTTGATAAGTGACAGAGGCAGGCAGACAATAGCCAACTGTCAGAGCCTTGAGATGAGTGGGAGGGAGGGGGCCGAAATGCAAACACACACACACACACACACACACACACAGCGAGAGAGAGAGAGAGAGAGAGAGAGAGAGAGAGCGAGAGAGAGAGTCAGGGT